>CM057095.1:11097330-11234830 GCA_029959045.1 Taenioides sp. WSHXM2023 | reverse complement strand
TACAGAGCCATCTAGAAACGCTATGAACCACACAAAAAAAACCAAAAGAAAGGAAAATATGTGTTCATCTATGTATCCTGTAGCGCTATAATGTGTCAGATGCCCTCCCATCCTCCTCTATCCATATCTGTCAGATTCCGTCCTAATTAATCCTCTTATATCCCCATGTCAGATGCCCTCCCATATCCCCATAGTGTGTCAGATGCTCTTCTATGTTCGTATATCGCTGTGTGTGAGATTTATGTTTCTGTATTATGTCAGATGCCCTCACGTCCTCCTATATTCATGTGTCAGATGCCCTCCCATTCTCCCATATCCCTATAGTGTGTCAGATGCCCTCCCGATTCAATCCTCCTCTATCCTTGTGTGTCAGATGCCCTCACTTCCTCCTCTATCCTTGTGTGTCAGATGCCCTCACGTCCTCCTCTATTCTTGTGTGTCAGATGCCCTCATGTCTTCCTATATCCAAATGCGTCAGATGCCCTCCCATTCTCCAGTAACGTGTGTCAGATGCCCTCCCAATAAGTTCTATATCCCTGTGTCAGATGCCCTCCCATTCTCCAACAACCCTGTGTCTGATGCTCTTCCATCCTCCTACATATGTGTCAGATGCCCTTCCATTCAATCCCCATATATCCTTACATCAGATGCCCTCCCATTCATCCTTTTCTTTTACTGGAGCGTTCTTCATACAGACACTGTGTAAAACCCCAGTCCCACTCCGACCATTACGCTGTTCAAAAATAAACACACGTTTGAACCTGAGCGTACAGTTAAATATTTACGCTACTTTTACGGTGAAAACTGCTCTGAGCCGCAGACCTCTCTCCCCTCTCGCCTCCGGTTCACTCCCCTGCTATCGCTAACATCTCAGCCCATACATATTAAAGCGCGCCAGCTCATTTGCCTGCGCTCTAATGCAATAATATCCAATCTGTTTGTGTGGGCAGTCTGATAAACAGGGGTAAGCAGGCTCCGGAGAGGCGGACGTCGTGATTTTCTGTTTGTGTTTGAGACTGTGAGCTCACTGCCCACTATGGAAAGTGCACTAACCTGTCTATTTCAGAGGAAGTGAATGTTTGAAGGAAATCTAGTTCTATTTATATTTGACTTGAGAACGCTAACTGGAGATATTTAAAGGTACAGTACAGCCTGCCCTCTTGCTGAACCTGTGTTGCCAGAGCCTTAACCTACAAATACAGGACACATACAAGTATTTCTCCTTCTCAGTATATGGACTGGGTTGTCAAAAGTATCAGAAATCAAACTACTAAAACTACTATAGATAACAGATACTCATCTGAGCAGGTATTGATACTAAAAAAGTCCCATTGACAGGACAGAAATGAAGCTTTCCTAAATGTCTTTAGAATGATCTTGAGCTGTAGCAGAACAAGTATAGAGGCTTTGCACGGTCACCTGACCCCATAGCAACAGTAACTACGCCGCCATGACACAGGGCATGCTACTGACTTCAGTTCAGTATCATCAGAGAAACACAGGCAGGTTTTGTTGTGTATTTGCTGGTCTAGCCGTTCTGAAAGGGATAAAAGATTAGTTTCTTCACTGTTCCTCTGGAAATTACTCATGAGGAGCTCAAACAAGGGAATTATCAAAAAAAGACGGGAATTATGGCTTGTAAATATAAACCGCGAAGAGAATTTGAATGGTACCATCATGACAGATGAAGTTTGCTCATGTCACTTTCATCGAGGTATTTGCTGTTCAGATTGTTTCATAGTTTATTTAATGACAGAAGCAAACTTACTGAACTAAAATTTCATTCATTTATCCAGGAAAACCCGCACCAGTTTACGAGCCAACGAACCCAGAATGGGCTCCTACGATCAAAATGGAGTCAAAGAGCTCTGTGAGCCAAACATCGAAAGAATCGGCCATGAAAAGATACTCGAGAACGTTAGAAAGATCCACTCACAAAAAACGATTCATTCTAGAAGACATCGTTATTGATCAGCAAAGCAATAAAGAAAACGTTCTATGCGAGTTGGAAAACACTTACCTTTCCGTTCAAAACCTTGATGTTACTGCAAGCTTTTCCTACATAAAAACATCTGACCCACCCAGCAACAAAATACTGGTTCACCTCTAGGCTTTTGATCTGCTCTTTGGTGGAGCTACTGGACACAAAGATAAAGTAGTTTAATATATCCGGAAATTCTACTTCTGGCCATGATTTTATCGAATCCGAGCAGAAATTGGTGCTCACATTGTAAGGGTCGACATCAGATTGATTTTAGCTTTTCCAAGGAGTTTTTTTTCGCTCATCTGAGGTTAGAGATTCCAGATATTTTGGGCGAGATGGAACACGCTCGTTCTGTTTAGCAACCATGTTTGATGTTGGTGCCCGGTGTTATGGCGCCATAGTTATCGTTGCTATGGGGGTCACGTGACGGTGCAAAGCCTCTATAAGAGCACATAGACGAGTATACGCCCATGGACCACTATGGAACCTGGACCACTGAGGGATTACACAGATATGGACACGTGGGTATGTAAAAGAAAGTACTATGATTTAATGCTGAAAATCACATTTTATTGTCTAAATGAAAAGTGTGTTTTTTTTATTATCTTTGTATTGTAATCGGTCTTAGTATCTGATTCATGATGCTGCAGGTGTTGGCGTTTAGGTAGTTAATAATAAATCAGTTTTATCTGACTTGAACATCCATCCATCCATTTTCTTCCTTTTTATCCGGGCCAGCAGTCCGAGCTGGGAGGGCTAGACTTCCCTCACCCCAGACATTCCTCCAGCACTTCCAGGAGGATCCCGAAGCGTTCCCCGGCCAGCCAAGACACAGTCCCTCCAGTGGGTCCTGGGTAGTCTTCCATTGAGGCCTCCATGGAGGAGCAGCGGCTCTACTGACTGAGCTCAACAACCTGTCTCTAAGGAGGAAACTCAGCCGCTCATTTCAGCCTCTTGTATGCGCCATCTTGTCCTTTTGATCATTACCCAAAGCTCATGACCACAGGCGAGGTGATCTGAACATGTTTATCTCATATCTGGGGACACACACAGGTCATGTTTGTAGAATTTAAAATCAGAATATTATCAGCTTTCAGTTTCAGACAGTTTTCATGTAGCGTCTCTGCTCATATTAGCGCCGCTGCGAGTGGAGGCGTGAGGTCAGGACGCTGATATACGGAGGTCCTCCAGAATAAGCAGCTTGTCCACGGCTCGTCACGGTGATTAGCCCCAGAATGGCTCTCCGTGTGTGGGGAGCAGATGGGCGGAAGTTGGGCCTAATGTTCTGGAGCTCAACTAATGTGGCTTTTGGCTGGAGCAGGTCTGCACATACTCAACATGTTCAGAGAGACGGAGAGAAGACAAGCTGCCAGTGTAGAGCTGGATTCACTGGGCGTTTTTTAAAGGGATATCTAATTTTGACAATTTTATTTTGGGTTCCCAAACTTTTTCCCCCTCAAACATTGTTTCACACTGCTTTTGATTTTATTTTATTCTTTTGTAATTATAAATCTTATAACTAGCGCATTGCCAGTCATAGCTATTCTATTTATTGGTTATCGATTTAATTGTTGTTTTATTAGTATCTGTAACTTTCTGGAGGTGGTACAGTGGTACAGTGGTTAGAGCAGTAGTCCCCCACCCTGAAGGTCAGAGGATCGATTCCCACTAGGATCTAGTTCTGTTGTCGTGTCATCACCTAGTATGAATGTGGTGTGTGCGTGTTGGTTGTAGTCAGAGGGCCGTGTGCACAAATTGACAGCCTCTCTTACATCAGTCTGCCCCCAGGGCAGCAGTTTATAGTCATTATTCATTTACTCCAGTGTGGAGTAAATGAATAATGACTATAGTCAGTCCATCAATCAAACTTTATTTATAAAGCACTTTTCATACAAAAATGTAACACAAAGTGCTTTACAGTGATTAAAAACAACCCCACATTTCCTTCCACCCACCCAACCAGCCCCACAGCTGCCCGACCCCACACAACCAAACAATAACACACACACACACACACGTATTTTTTCACCAATGAAAATATACAAAAAGAAAAAAACAAAACATACTTTTATTTTGGGCTGCAGTATTAATCGAGACTGAATCTAAATCACAATTTGAATAGACACAATTATCAAATCACAAAGGCTGCAGTTTCTGAAGTGCCATCATTTCCTTCAAAAACAACATCTCCTTAGGATTATTTAGTCTAAAACGATTTTTAAACATGCAACAAAAAGCACACAGCAGACACGAAGAGAATCTTTTGAGATTTTAAATCTCTGATCTGAAGTTATGAGTCTGTTTCCTGTCTACAATAAAACGTTCACTTTGAGTGTTCAGAAGATCAGAGCACTGCACTTCTAATTTAGATGCAAATCACAGCCTAAATCGGGCAAATTCTCTTTTTTGTCTTAACTAGTACACGTCTAAACATGTTCTTTTTGCTTAAGCAAAAGTACAGATACTAGAGCAAAAAAAACCAACATAATAAGTAAAGTGTCACAAAAAAAGTTCCTGTTTAAAATTTACTTAAAGAGTAAAAAGTGAAGTGAAAAATGTGCATATTTTTGTTTCCTCAAATTATGAAGTTGATAAAAATAAAACCCTCAAACAATCATACTAAATACTTTTACTTTACTTACTACAGACCAGTTCAAAAACGTGGAGTAGAAAGTACTGCTCTCAAATGTAGTGAAGTAACAGTAAAAAGTATCCACTTTAAAATCTACTTAGTAAAATACAAATACCTAGAGTACTTTATTACTTTTACTACGTTGCGTTCCACTACTGAGTTTATATCTGCACAAACATGTTCTGAAATGTGATTCTTGTATTAGTTTGTCAGTTCAGATTTCGGTCTTTTTGTCATTTCTTCTGGGTGTGTTTAAAATATTTACTATGAACAGAATCTTATTATTAAAACATAAACTGCAAATGTAACTGCAATAATTGTCAAAAAACAAAACAAAAAACAAAGAAAATGCAATCACATATTTCTCCCAAACCAGGCTGACCTACTTTTATCTATTTTTTGGCTAAAGACATACACAGTGGGGCTTTAATCTTCAATAAATGACATCTCCAAATGCTCTTCATCCATACAGCCCTCTTCTCTGCACCAGACACACTTGTATTATTAGCGTTAAGATCTGACAGGATGTTGGCGCTACCTCATTTAAAAGCTGGTTTCTGTCTGGTTCCTCGGTGGACTGGAGAAGGTGCCGGACCATGCTGGCCTTTTCGCGAGGACTGTGTGACGGCAGCCGGAGAGGAGCATCTTAAACGACTCCGGGATAATTACGTGAGGAGAGAGTGCGGCTGAGAAACAGGAATAATCAGACGCAGAGCTGCCACAGAACCGGGCTCTCCACACGCTCATTATTTTACAGCCTTATCGCCGCTATAGGAGCAGGCGCGGACATCTGCTCGTGGTAAAGCGGGGGTTTGAAAGCAGTCTCGGTTAACTACTGTAGCCAGGGGTTACAGACGGATGGAAAATAAGGGCTGTTACCATAGCAATTAACAATTTAAAAAGAGGGTATTTTACTTTTATGGGGTATCTCAGACCACCATGTTGCCTTTTATTGTTGAAAATGTCATAAAACAAAAACAGTGTGTAACTGTGTTTAAAAGGTCCTATATTACGCAAAATTGATTCTTGTGAGCCTTTTCTTCATCTTCTCATTCACAAATGTTTGAGTAATCCTTTATTATTAGTCTGTCTACATCTACAAAGCTCAAAATGCTCCGTTCCACCTTGTGATGTCATCAAATTGGTAGTTTTCAAGTTAACAGCTACTTCTACCTTTAGATCAGCAGAGATCGGCTATTCCAGGGATGAAATTGAGCAAATGATTCTAGTGAAGGTGTATGGACTTTCAAAACACAGTGGAGCACTTCCTGTATCACCACATGACATCACAAGGTGGAGTGTTTTCAGTGTGAGAGAAGAACACAGCCTAAATCTGCAGGGTTTTTGTGTTAAATGTGTGTGAATGAAACAAAACACAACTCCAGGTCTGTTTGTGATGAGGAAACGACATTAGAACAGATCAGAAAATAGCGTAACATGGGGCCTTTAATTCATAAATTTCACGTTTGATTTTGATGCTCTGAGTCTTTCTTCTCTTTGCTCTCTGTGCTGTTTTGTCCCCTTCAGAGTGCCATCACAACACAATCAGCGTGCACCCCACTAATGAAACTACTGCACATTGACTGACATCTAAAACCACTTCAAGCGTGTTTTTGGTGTGGGAATACAACACTGTAGAAAATACTGTACTGTACTGTAGAAAGCTAAAAAAAAAAAAAAAAAAAAAAAAAAAAGATTTCGCATAATTCTCCCTCTTTTAAACTAACGTCATTTGAGTGCTGTCCCAAAACTCTTCACTTACCCGGCCGTTTACTACTATCCCCGAGTTTCCGCACAGAACCATCGCTACAGTCTGGGGCGCACACTTGATTTGCTGCGTAAAAATTCCTCTTGCCGTAGCCGTTGTTTCATCCCCAAACTTTCCTCCATGTCCGCCGCCCCTCGGTGCACGTGTCTGTCGGCCAACTCGAGCGTCTTGGTCCTCCGCATTTTGTTGCGTCACGTAGGGCGCGTGTGACGTCACCAGGAACGTCAGGTGACTTTTCCGTTTCATGAATATATAATGTATGTTTTGGTTTTTTTTCCTACGTGTGCTGGGAGATTATTAGAGTACTTTTGTTTGTGGTAATGTTTATGATTTTTCTGTATTAAAAGGGGGGGATGTATGTGTTTCTATATGTGGAGAAAAAGCGTTTTTCATTGTTAATTGATTTGGGGGAGGAGCCTCGTACTTTAAAAAGGGCCTCCCATCTTCACAGAGGCAGTTAGAGCCGTGAGCACCGCAGGCACCAGCTCTGAAGCTTTTTAAACACTGCTACAGACTGTAAATATATTTTTTCCCCCCATTTTCACTATTTGGCGCACTTCTGTAAATAAAATCACCAACACTATTTTTGACTACGCCATATTATTTCTTTTTCATCAACAAGAACCCCCGACAAAGCTACTTATATTGTTCCCTCGACTTTTTTGCGTCACTTATCTGCATTTACAATCCTAACCAGAAGGTAGTCAGATCTACTATAAGCTCCTTCCTCACTTTCGGCATTCACAGACGTGTGTTGAGGTGAAACGTTCATTAGTCGTCATTTGGGTTTCTTGTGGGACCAAAAGGGAAAGTGGCTGGAACATTGTGAAGAGACGTGATGAGGTGAGATCTCACACCTCAGGATTGCACCAGCAACCGCGTCACAGGAGGTGAGAGCAGCGTCACAAACACCGACATCACACTGCAGTATAAATAAATAGTGCAGCATTATTAACCTTGTATAACTCTATAATCTGATGTACTGTGGGGAAATTTGGGGGTCAACAAGTAAAACAGCCATTATTTATTTGACAGAAAAGAGCTTTGAGAATTATCACCAACATTAAAGTCATTAAAAGGAGCCAACGAACCCATTATTTGTTAAACTTAAAGTGTTGAAAATGTGTGATATTGTTGAATTAAGTATCCTCAAAGTAACGTATAAAGCAAAGTGCAGCGTGTTACCTGTAAATATTCAAAAACTGTTTGAGAGGAGAACACGACACTACAATTTAAAAGGAACCGACATGTTTAAAAAATCCAGATTCAGAACCAAGATTAAGGAGTTCATTTATGGAATAATCTTGACAAAGATTATTCCATAAATGATCGAAGGATCAAGTACAATAACGGCATTTAAAAAATACATAAAATCCAGTGCAATGTGTTTGTATGAAAAAGAAAACTAAGTTGTTGCGCATAAAAGTGAAACTTTCTGTTTACAACTGATGAATAATTGTGATTAAAATGGAAAGTATTGATGAAATGTTTTATAGAAACTATCGGTGTTAATGTTTTGTCTGGAAAAGGGAAGAGGAGGCAGATAACATAAGATTCCTCTTCTTTCTGCTCCTTTTCATTCATTTCTTGTAATGTTATGACACTGTTGATGTCTTTTTTTTACTTTATGAATGAAATAAACAAACACCTATGGTCATGAGCTTTGGGTAATGACCAAAAGGACAAGATCGCGGATACAAGCGGCCGAAATGAGTTTCCTCCGCAGAGTGGCTGGGCGCTCCCATAGAGATAGGGTGAGGAGCTCAGTCACACGGGAGGAGCTCGGAGTAGAGCCGCTGCTCCTCCATGTTGAGAGGAGCAGCTGAGGCTCGGGCATCTGTACCGGATGCCTCCTGGACGCCTCCCTCAGGAGGTGTTCTGGGCATGTCCCACTGGAGGCCCCGGGGAAGACCCAGGACATGCTGGAGGGACTGTGTCTCTCGGCTGGTCTGGGAACGCCTTGGGGTCCCCCCAGAGGAGCTGGAGGAAGTGTCCGGGGTGAAGGAAGTCTGGGAGTCCCTGCTCAGACTGTTGCCCCCACGACCCGGCCCCGGATAAGCAGAAGAAAATGGATGGATTAAACAAACAAAATAAAATTAAAATAAATTTCCTCATTGCATCTTTGTATGGATATTTTGCAGCTGATGTCATCAACATTTCCTGGGGGAGTGATGCTAACTGAAGTCACTGCTCTGTCTGAAGCTCAGTTACTCAAGTTGAGGTGGCCCATCATCTGCATGATTCTATGGAAACAGAAAGTTAAAACCATATTAAAATCTGTAATATTCTTTATGGAGACACATATGTTTTAAGTCATACTGTGGAAGACTATAGCCAAAGGAGCACTGTTTCCATGGAAACAAGCAGGATGAGGCCCTGCTCCAGGTCAGTGAGGGTTTGTGGAGATGCAAACCCGCGTACAGTAAAGACACATGTTTGTAGTGCAATAAAGACAACAAAAATTAAATAAATGCTTATAATGTAGTCTATATTTGAGCTAAAAAGTTGCATACCTTAACTATTTCTATTGTGATCAACTGATATTTTTGTTGTTTGTTTCTCCCAAATGTGTTAGAATGGCAACAAACCAAATGAATAAATAGAGTAAAATACAAAAAATACAGATGAAATTTCCCACATTCTGTTTAATTCTGTTTTTGGAGCTGAAACAGTAAAACGTGTAGTCATTTTCATTTCTAATCAAAAACATATCTGGAGTAGTGTTGACTTTCAAGTGTTTAGCTTCATGTTTATGAGTAACACTGCATAATTAATTCTGTCCCTCTCCAGAGCTCAAAATGCACTGTTCCCCCTCGTGATGTCAGTAGGTGGTAAGAAGGGAAGTGCTCCTCTGTGTTTTTAAAGCCCGCTGGCTTTAATTGATCATTCAGATAAATTCTATGCTCTAATTGCTTTCCCTTTCCTCTGTTTGTGATGAGGAAACAACATTATGACATAGATTTGAAAATAATGTCATATGGGGCCTTTAAAGCTTTTTGATTCCATGCTCCACTTATCTCCATGGAGACAAGCAGGTGATGCGACAGGGCAAGTTACAGGTCAGATCCATGGAGACTAGCGAGCCCACTCAGTTTTAAACAGACCTATTCTGCAAAATGGACTTTCCAGAGTTTTTAACCATGTTTCACCATTTACTCAACCAAAGCTGTACTTGGAGTGATTTGTGCATGTTTGATCAATCATTAATCACTTATTTTCAAGACGCCGTTTTGCCGTTTTCACTGCCACCGGCATACCCTACTGCTCTGTACTCACTTCGTTCTCCAGTTGCATCTTCGTCATCTGTGATACACGCAGGATTCAACAGCATTGTGTAGTTATTTTGTACAAACTGAAGCCATTAGCTACGCTCTAATGTGATGTGCAGCTGACCATAGGAGGGGCCCACAGCATGAGGCGCTTTGTTGTGATGGCGTTTACGGCGATGTCAGCTCCCATTGGGCATTACAGTTTAACACGGAGGTCAGTGGATGTGGTTATTTTATTAAAGGTCCTATATTACTCAAACTTGACTCTTGAGCTTTAAGTCATGTTGTTACCTCCTCAAAACATACCTGGCATAGCGGAATATGGGCCCTTTAAGTCATTATATATGAATATTGTGAAAAAAAAAAAAAGTGTTAATTCAAACGTAGTGATCCACAGATGTCATAAATTTTAACTATTGAAGACAAAGCACAACAGATCTTCTTTAAAGTATTTCTGTAGCACAAATACACTGGGAATTGAATAAATGCAGATGTCATACTGTGGTACATTCCAGGCAAAACAATATAATCTCCACTAAGAGGATTCTGACTCTAACGTTCATCTATTACATTTTAAACATCCAATCCAAACTTGAATTAAAATAAATTGTAAAACAGACTGATACTGACCAAACACAAGGAACACTGTAATCCCCAATCACTGCTCAGATTCCTGGATTTATCTTTATATTTACCGACATCTTCATCACCATCGCCATCTTCATCCCTCCATCCCTCCCTTCTCTCCTCATTATAATCCCTCGCTCTTATTTGTGATAATGTTCCTGTTTATTTCTTTAAAGGTGAGAAATAATTGCCTCATTCTCCAGTGCAGACTTAATCTGACAGTGACGGCTCCATTAGCACATGCTGTCATTTTAAATTATACCTCTGTAGATTCCAAATACCATCAGATATCAAGGGTAAATCTTTATTTCTCTCAATGTGACAAGCGTTTGAAATTAGCTAGAAATGCTGTCTGTTTGAACACTAGACAGGATGGAGAGACAAGGAAGAATAGGGTAATAATAATAATAATAATAATAATAATAATAATAATAATAATTAACAACAACAACAACAACAACAACAATGGGGTAGGCCTATTTTACTTTTTATTAACTGCCAACACATTTCATATTTAGATCACCATGTTACTTTTATTGCTTTATTTTAAAGTTTCACTTTCATTTTTGAGGTTCAGAGTTTCCCATCCCTTTGCTCTATAGATCTATAATAAAAACTGGATAAGCCCCTCCCCCTCTGTCCCAGCTCCAGAGCAACTAGTGGCCGCTCCAGGTACTGCAGCTCCTGAGAGCTTGGGCCCAGAAAGAATTCTCCCATAGAGCGCAATGCATTTTTGGGAATTCAAACTGTCCGTGTTTGGCTGACAGAGCTTCGACAACTTTCAAAAAGGTTGGATTTTGTAGGGATTTTTTTCTATTTTCACAACATAAACTTTTTAAAAATTTTAAATCCTCAAAGCGCCTAAAAGTTAGCTTTGTCTTAGACTGAGCCCGCGCCATCTCCGCTCTAACAGCTCTCGCTCTGATTGGTCAAAACGCACCATGCCATGCCGAAATGAAGTAACGCAGAAGGCACACGCCAAAGTACAGCGTGTTGGCACCATGTGACTGCTCTGACCAATCAGAGCCAGAGCCAGAGTAGCTAGAGTACGGCCCTAATCCACCTGGAGAATCGGACAATAGAGCGTGAAAATCCTCCAAACAAAGCTGAGACATTTTGAGATCATTTAGTAATTCCTCCTGTTTTTGTGGGTCCCAAAAGGAGGACATGACCAGGAAAAAGAGGATGTCTGGTCACCCTAGTAGTGACAATTCAGAGAGTCCAACTGGATTTCAGCACTGAAACTGGCAACCCAAATGAGACTCGTGAGGTTCAACACTTTCTGGATAATTGACAACCAAAACAAATGCAGTTGTTAATGGTGTCGAGGAATAAATTGGTTGGTTTTAAGCACAGTCTTGCAGGACCTCACACTTACCGTATAAGTCCTTTTTTGATACTGCTGTGGGCTCATCATCAGCCTACTCCCTGGTATCTTCTGCTTTTTCTGTCATTTTTACGTAATGCCACCTATACCTAAGTCAGTTCAGTTTACTTTCTCCCTCTTAAGTTTCACACTGGCCCTCTCCACAAACCTGTCTGCTTCTTTGAGGGCCCCATTAAAGCCCCTTCCATTTTAAGCCCATTGTCAGTTTCTACGATCATCCTGTGAGCTGCCAAGAGATCATCCCACTTCAGATCATCTGAAGGTATTTGAACAGTAATGATGTGTGATCAATATCCGAAGGATAATTTGAGCTGTGAGTGTTTTAGGAGAGCCTCAGTGAAGCCTTTGGCCTTGACTCTTGCTGTTGGCTTTATTATACATCTACCTCAGTTTTCTGTGGTGTTATCACAGCAATGTACTTAATGTACATTAAGTACACTAAATAAGAAGAAAACTTAATTAAATCCCACCCCTGTCTACCATTAGAACATAAATCAGGGGTCTCCAACCTGTAGCTCAGGAGCTACCAGAAGCTCTATTCCAAGTAGCTCACCAAAGGAGTTCTGAATCATAAGCATTGTGCTGAATAACTCAAAATGCATTAATGGTTGTGTACTAATAAATGGATAATGGTTTATGTTTTAGGCATTTAACTCTACCTAATGTAAAATTGTTATATCAACTAATTTTCTTTTACTGCTTAAATTAGGAGCTCTCTGCCATTTTCGTTTTGTAAAAGCAGCTCACTGGAGGAAAAAGGTCTGAGTTAAATGTTCTGTTTAAGCTTCTTTTAGATAAAACATACTGCACTTTCAGGTTTACCAAAACCCCCAGTGCAACATCTTTGTCCTCTCACCTTGTCTGTCCTATTGGGGAGAGTTTTCTATGTCTTATGTGCTAGTTTCTTATTTAGCTTTAGTTTTTTGGATTTTTGTATAAAAAACATGAAATTAAGTCAGGAGAATAAGGGATACACTCTGGACACTGCTTGTAGTGTCTTGTCAAGACTAAGTACATTTGCATAGCATCAGACATGAGCCTGAATGGGGAAAAGACCCTAAACGTGTCCTGCATGTTCGCTGCTCCATCCGTGATACTCCCCACACAATCTCACACACTGAGTTAAAGTTTTCTATAGCAGACTTTGGAGCAGACTGGATTTCACATGATGACTGAACACTGATCTTTAGGGGCTGTTCTCACAACAACGAGCTGTGTGTTCACTGAATGTGCACTTCGCAGAAAATGCTGGAAGAAGTCATTTTTTGTGTATGGGGGAGTGGGCAGGAGGCAGTTCATAAATACTGAAAAAAAACCCCACAGACCTCAGTCTTGTGTGCCTTGAATCTTTCCTGCATCTGTCCCTGCAGCAGGTTTGTCAGGAATGTTAGAATGGTTATTGGTGCCTCGAGACAGCGATAGGCCTCATCAACCAATGGGTAATGGCCCAGTGGAGGGTGTGCAGAGCTTGGGTAACGATGGGATTGTCATTGTTTACAGATCCTAGATTATCGCCTAATATGTTAATATGTTAAGCCCTGTGATGTCACACTGTAGTTTTATGGATGGGAAAAGTTTGTGATTTACGTACTCCGCAGCACGGTGGTTCCCAGGTGGTTTACTGCGTATGTAGCGTCCATGCATTGGGCCAAAATCACGATCGTCTCCCTGTGAGTGTCAAACCCCTGGCTGATGTTTGGAGTTTTTCTGGCGTTGGCAAACAGGTGACTGCAGGGAGCGTTGATGAGGTTCTTGCTCACACGATGGATTATATCATGTACTGTACTCTGTGGAAATCTGTGCTAACAACCGACAAAGTAATGTATATGATTGCAAGTACTGTTCCATTCTGTGTACTGCTGTCTCCTCTGCCCTGCGTGAAGGTGCTGTGGGCGGGACCTGGCTGGAGCTCCCTGATTGGCCAGCTGGCAGCCAATCAGAGCCTGGAGAGGAACCTCTAAAAGAGCCGTGAGCTGCTGCCTCTCGCTCGCTCTCCTCTGATGCTACTAGCTTGTTATTTTGGTTAGGAGGTTGGTTTAGGTGAGTGGTTACCTTTACACTTTACATCACGTAGTTTATGTTTGTTTAGACACACTAGGTTTATCAGTTGTTGCGACCCTTGTTGTATTATAATATCTAAACCTCTTTTTTAGATCAGTTAGATTAGGCTTTTGATTTCTTTCCTTTCTTAGCCCAGGTTCAGTTAGGCCGTGTTTTTTTATACTTTGATTTCATTCCTTTGGCACAACTGGCACGCGCCTCCTCCCGCCATTTTTATGTACACCTTGGTTAAAGTTTTGGCTTCCTGATAAACAAGCCAAACATCTGATGCACTGTCTCAATGACTGTTTTATTAGTCATGTCCTTTAGTTCATAAGGGACGTAACACTATTTAAATCATGTCCCATTTATTTATGTTATAATTTGGTGTTTTGTTTCTTATCCAATTAGAAAGCAGAATGAGCCTCACATTGGTCTCTAATTTGGGTTGCCAGGTTCACAGATGAAATTCTCTGATCTGAACGGTCACTGCCTAAACCCCAGCACCTCCAGCCAATCACAATTCAGTGCTAGTGCAGCCTCTGTAGCTCAATGAGTGAATTCTGCAGGTTCTGAGCTTTCATAACGTGTCCATATAGTGAGAATGAGGAAAAACTTGGTCCTCTACTTGCAGGTTAAGGCACTGGCAAAGTTCAGTTGATTTTGTAGTAGCAGTCACAGTAAGAGTGCAGAGTATGTACAGTTTCATTAAATATATGGTCAAAATCTGCTTGACTCTACACTGAAGTAGCAATAATAGAAAAGGAAAAAATGAAACTTTGGGCTTGAACAGAAGTAGAATACATTATACGCACTAGTATTGTTCTTCAGTCTCACAGGGACTCGAGCAGTAATTATTCATGAGGAGCTACACAGCCACCGTATCCATGGACTCATCACTTTTTAATGCACAGTACTGAAATGCCCCAGCAGCCTGTGTGCACCTGAACGCACCTCCACACTGGTGAATATTTCAGGGTGTCCTCGGGCTGCTGCTGTTCTCTAAGTGCTAATAATGTGGTTTGCTCATAGCACTGTGCTTCAATGATTTCAAAAAAGATGTGGAACTGCGTGTGGTCAAATATATGTGTTTGCGAGTACGTAACAGCATGATAGCTTAAAGGAACGATGCTTTATGTATTATTACAGAGACATGTTATGCAAAATCAACTATTTTATTTTATTTTATTTTTTTTATTTTATAATGGTGTTCCCCATCTCATTTTCCCACTCAAAGTTGTATTTAGAGTGATTTAGTGATTATGTTTGCGTCAGCTTTACTTTCCTTGCCTGGTAAATCCAGAATGACATCTCTATTTTTTGTAAACAGAGTTATCAGTCTAATCAACAGCTCCTGTGTTGTGTCTCAGAACCAAACATGATCATCCAATCAGATTTATTTTTAGTGATGCATGTAAAACGAAGGACTTCAATGGTCACTTATCATTTATAAAAATGATACACATATTCCGTCATTGCCAGGGTCATGGTTGGCTGCTCAGAGAACACAGAAAAGGGAGACTTTTGTCCTGAGGGCTGTTACTCTCCTCAAACCGCCCTGACACTGAATCTGATGACCTTTTGTTTGAGCTTTCCTGTTATTATTGTATTTTACTGCCCCTTGGGGACAAATAAAGTGATATTGATTGAGTGATTCTGCAGAAATTCTTGATGTTTTTCAGTCCCCTGTGATATACTTTTTTTTTTTTTTTCCTTGTAAGCAGCCATATTTGTTTTGAGATGGACAGACCACGTATGTCCCTGATTGGCTAATCCAGCTGTCAGTCATGCTCACTGAAAGGTGACCAGACTCATAAAATCATCATTTACAATAGAATAAAAAAAAAAAAAGAATACAAGCCAAAAATAAAACAAGATGTACTATCTGTTGCCATGGCAGTCACTTAACTAATAGTTCATAATTTGCACAAAATTAGACACAAGTTTTCAGAATCAAAATTAGAAAAACTTGAACAAACTAATTTATAACAAGTAATAAAAATTGAAAAATGCATAGATAGATAATAAAAATGGTTTTATGTCAGATTTGAAGCAGGCCCATAAAGACGCTGCTCCATATACCCACATGCATAAATCCACAGTACATACATTATACAAGATTATGAATATTATATGAACAGCGTCAGAGATGGCAGCTTCACATCTCCTAATCACCTTGTGTCTAAGAATAACCCAACCTCCTGTTCCTCACCCGATGTGCCAATCACAGAGTGTTATGAATCCTTATATTGGCTTTGGAAATACATTTGAACAGTTAACAACATCACACAATCACATATGTGTTCTTTTTTTGGCATAAGCAAACCATTTTTTATTGTTGTGCAATATGGGACTCTCACATCCAAGTCATTTCTTTTGTGTATCAAAAAATGCAACTTAGACTCAAATGCAAAGGCCTTGGTTCAGTTCAACAGAAACAGAAAGCTTAATATGACAAATCAGGCTGATAAACAACAAAGATAAGAAGATAAGATATTATAATGTGAACTAAAATATCCTTCAAAACTGGGGAATACTCTAATGAGAAAACAGGCTGGGAATAACTCAGAAACAGATTCTTCAAACAGGGAATAATGCAGAAAGTACAAATTGCAAACAACAGATTTCAGATTCAGAGTTTCAGATACAGAGCTGGAAAGTTTCTTGACTGGTCGACAATCGAGCGAGAACTGACTGGGCAGAGGGAGTTTATGTAGACGACCCTGGGATGATTTGGGAATGAGTGACAGCTGCGGGAAAAACAGGAAAAACAGGGAAGAAGCAAAAGATGGACTGGATCAGGCTAAAAATGGAGCTGGACTGGGGATAAACATGTAAACAATAGGCAAAACTGTGACAGAAAGTCATTTTAAGTAATGATAATAGTTGATCGGATCCATTTCAGAGCACCTCTCATTCTCCAGAAAGTGCTTCTCTGTGTTTTTAAAGTCCATACATCTTTATCTCAGTTGTTCTGATTAGATCTGCTCTTAATTTGACCTCACTATAGAATATGGTTGTTAAAATTATTGAATATTAGATGTAATTCATACTGAAAGTGGTATCAAAACTAGAGCAGGTATCGATACTAAAAATAATCCATTCCCAGGACAGAAATGAACCTTTCCTGCATCGCTTTAGAACGATCTTGAGCTGTATCAGAAAAAGTGAGTATACGCCCATGGACCACTACGGAACCTATAGTCCAATCAGGTTCATTTGGTTTTCCGATAATTGACGTTATTATGTTCTTTTTTTCAGACCAAGAGTTTGTTTTCCTGGCGCTCTTCCTCAGACTGGTCACGTGATGTTGCTGTGACAGGTCCAGTTAGATGATTTATACAGATTCTGGTGCTGTCTTTGTACTGATGGAGGCAGAATGACAGCGCCATCTGCAGTCCGACTTCCTCAGGACAGGCCGCTAGTGAGCTGTTCAAACTGTCAGGTATGAAAACGAACTCTTGGTCTGAAAAAAAGAAACAAAAAAGAAACTAATAACAAAAACTATGAAACCTCCCTGGACCACTGAGGGATTACACAGAGATGAGGCCACATGTATCTATATTTAAAAGAAATTACTATGATTTAATGTTGAAAATGACATTCTATTGTCTAAAGAAAGAGTTTTTTTTATTATTATGATATTAGAATCATTCCTCCTTCCTTAGTATTGGAATTGAGTTTGAAATTGTGGTATTTTTGTGTGGATAGCTGCACATCAGCCTAGCGAGCAGTGGATTTTTTTTTTTTGGCTACATGGCGCCGTTGAATCCTGCGTGTATCACCAATTAAGGAAAAGCAAAGTAAGTACAGAGCAGTGGCGAGGAAAACATTGATATTTTGATTACAGGAGGATAAAAATTACTCAAACATGCTTGAACTTCGGATTAGTAAATGATGAGGGGAAACAACTATAAAATGGTTAAAAGCTCGATTTGATGATTTTGCTTTATAGGTCCGCTTCAAAATTGTTTGCATGAATGAAATGCAACACACCTGCAGATTTCACATGTTGCAAATTTCATATAGTTGTCTCAGCGTATTATTATTTAGATTTTAAAGTGCATGAAAGTGCTGAGAGCCTGTTTCTCATCTCAAACACTGATCCTTGAGCAGAGCAGGTCTCTGGTGTACAGTGCTGGCCTAGATAGGATTACAATCAAAGCCTGGAGACTCCCCCTCTGCAGAGAGGAGCCAGAGCTGCACCACATCCCAATACGCTCGAGTTAGCTTTATCAGCACTAACGAAGGCCCAAAGCAGCAGAAATATGACACTAACGGTGAAAATATGTGGAGTTTGGTGGTTTGGAGTAAATCAGAGAGGACTTCAGTGTGGGGCAAGCTGGAGTCAAGTGGAGAGGAGTTTTAATTTCAAACACTAATTTTGTTTTGAATAATTTTAGTTTCTTGAGTTCCATTTTGTACGGGGTGCTTTGCTCGGTGGTTAACGCTAAGTGGAGTCCAGTGTCAACTCGCAAATCTGCTTCAAAGAAAATCCTCAAAGAAGAAGGGGCCATTTTGGTTCAAGTGTTTTGTAGCTTTTGTCCCATTACAAAACATGCCTGCTGTTTAGTTTTATACATGTATGTTTGAGTGATCCTGCATGTTAAGCCTTTACGTCTCTCAAGAGTTTAAGACACTCAGTTCCACTCGCTGATGTCATGAGGTGAGGTTCTTCAGTAGGTCACTTCTCGCTCTACTGCGCATATCTCCACATGTCTAGGATCATGTCAGAGTCTTGTAGGATTTCAGCAGATTTCAGGATCTCCCGGAGGCGGGGCTAGGTGTATCGATCAGGTATGAGTGGATGTCCGGGGGGCGGAGCTAGGTGTATCGATCAGGTATGAGTGGATGTCCCGGGGGTGGGGATAGGTGTATCGATCAGGTGTGAGTGGATGTCCAGGGGGCGGGGATAGGTGTATTGATCAGGTATGAGTGGATGTCCCGGGGGCGGGGATAGGTGTATCGATCAGGTATGAGTGGATGTTCGGCTACTGAAGTTTGAGACGTTTCTTCTTGTCATTTTCGCACTCACCTGCATTTAACGCTTACGGGTCATTAAGACTTATCCCACTCACTAATGTTAGTTTAGCAAATTAACTTATTTTAACCCACGGTGATGAACTGTTTTAGCGCTAACTCGTGTCGCAACTTATCCGTCTGTAAAAAGCACCATTTCAAAATGCTAAACCCGTCTTAGTGCTATAGAACAACACAAATATCGGGCCTACTCTGACTCTGCACATGCTCTTCTGTGTTTTTATTTTCATGCACCTCACTGGATTTAACCTGTTCACATGGCATTCTTTAGTACAACGGTTCAGCTTGGGTTGAGCAGCATGAAGCCATTTTTGTTCTTTTTTTTTTTTTAAATCCACTGCCCGTTGTTGTGAACAGTGTGTACCAGGTTGTCAGCGCGGTCTGACAATGCAGAACTTTGTTGGGATGATGTTTACAGTGATGTTCTGTAAAGGGAAGAAATCTGCACCACAGTTTTCAACAAAAGTCAGTGTCGAAGTGTCGAAAAAATGTATTAAATTTCAGTTTTTGACACTCGGAGACCCTCCTGCCTTTGCTCCCAGTGATCAGATCGGACTGACACAAGTGTTTATAGACTAATAATAACCGTACAAGATTTAAAATGGACTGGATTATTTGCTTTTTGTCTGAGATGTGGAAGTTTTTGCTCTTTTAACAGTTGAAGCTAAGGTGAGCTTCTCTGTTTTATTCAGAATCACGGTTCAAGTGTTTTAGCGTTTTCATTTTGTCGGGTTGTGTCCGGTTAAACACCTGTCTCTGTCCGCCGTTGTTTTCCCGACTCTCCCAGTGCATTATGGTCTATATTGACCGACCTAGTGACCACCGATGTCCACTGCTTTTCACGTTGCATTGTGGAAAATTTAGAGTGTACTACTTTTTCACTAATTGGACATTTGGACGCCTCTAAAAATGGCACGACCCCGAGATATTGCCCCAAGTGCCCACAGCTCTCTTTGAAATGTGGTTTTGTGCGTAGTTTAGGTGTTTAGTCCCATTTTTTAGATCAATATTGGGGTTTAAAATGAACAAAAATGTAAAAATAATATATATATAGTGTTATAGATTATAATTATACCAGAACAAAATAACGAATCCTTAGCTTGATTTTATTCCTTATTTCTTTTTATTCTATTTCTTTTTATTTATTTATTATAATTACGTTGCGTGTTTTTGTGTGTCTTCTGTGTGCTGTTGTTATGATTTTTGAATTGTTCTTTGTGGCTTGTACATCACTTTGTAAACCTTGATTTTAAAAGTGATTTATAAATAAAGATGTTGTATATTATTATTATTATACATATCCCTGTGTGTCAGATGTATTTATTTACAGCATTTCGGTACTTGGGAGTAAAACACCAACATGACAACAAACGACATTCTGCTATTTTAGTTTTGTTAAGTTGTAGTTTAAAGTTACACAGCCAAACAAAACCGAATATTCCTGACTAAGCCATAATTACCACAAACTTCTGATTCAAATGGCTCTCCCGTTTGCGTTTTACCCAGAGACTGTAGTTGATGGATCGGCGCAGATGTTCAGTCCAGAGGAGGTCTTCAAGAATACAGCCACTGTCGCTACGGGCAACCACACAGTCTGTTCAAATGAATGAGCCTCGTCACAGCACTGCATTATGGGAATCTAACCCACAACCTCCGTATGAGAGGATAACCACTCTAACAGAAGTAGTGGTAGAAGTAGGAGCGGCAGAAGTTGTAGTTGTAGTTGTAGAAGTAGAAGTTGTTGTTGTAGTAGTGGTTGTATCGTCCAAGCTGCTTCTTCAGTTCTGGATCGTACCTGGACGACTGAGGGATTACACAAAGTTCTGTTTGTAGTAGTAGTAGTTGTTGTTGTAGTAGTAGTAATAGTAGTAATAGTAGATGTAGTAGTAGTAATAGTAGAATAGTAGATGTAGTAGTTGTTGTTGTTGTTGTAGTTCTTCCTCTCTCCTCTCCGTTTTTTCTTTTTTCCCTTTCTCTCTCTCACTGCCTCTCTGTCTCCTCTCTCTAACTCCCCCGTCTCTCCTCTCCCTTCTCCCACTCTCCCTCTCTCTCTCCTCTCCTCCCTCTCTCCTCTCCCCCTCTCTCCTCTCCTCCCTCTCTCCTCCGGGCTTTCTTGTATTTGTTCTATCTGTGCGGCGCGTGTCTTAAAAATAGCGTGATGTATGGGCCCGGCGGTGTAGTTCCTGGGGGACTTTACTTTTGTTTGTTTTAGATGAAACGCTCTCTCTCTCTCTCTCATTCTCTTCCTCCTTTCTTTTCCCACTGCTTGCTTTTTCTTCTCTCTCTCTCTCTGCTCATCATCCTGTTTTCTGTCTCTCCTAATTGTTTAGTCTTATATGAAAATGCTCTCTCTTCCTTCGTCTTTTTCCCCTCCTCCGCCTCTTTTCTTTCTGCCTCTCTACACTCCCACCACTCTTTCAACCCCCTCTCTTCTTCATCCCTTTCTCCCTTCTACCTCATCCCTCCTTCCTCTCCTATCTGTCAGTTTTTCAGTTACATATGAATTGTTCTTTCTATCATTTTTACCCCTCTGTTCTCCCCTTCTTCTCTGTATTCTCACTCCTTGCTCTCCCTCACCTCTGTCTGACCTTCCTCTCTCCTCCCTCTGCCTCTATCCTCTTCCTCTCCCCCATTCTGTATCCACACTCTCTCCTCTCTCTCTCTTCCCCAGCCTCTTTCTCCTCCTCTCTGTCTCCTTCTCTTCTCTATTTCACTGCCTCCTCTTGTGTCTCTTATTTCTCTCTCTGTGTCTCTTCTCCCCTTCTCTCTCGCCTTTATTTTACTGCCCCTCCTTTGTCTCTTCTTTCTCTCTTCTCCTCTCCCTGTCTCTACTCCCCTTCTTGCTCTCTTCCTCCTCCCTCTCCTCTTCCTTCTCCCTCCTCTTTCTCCTCTCTATTTCACTGCCCCCTCTGTCGCTTCTTTCTCTTTCTCTCTCCTCCTCTCCCTGTCTCTACTCCCCTTCTCGCTCTCCTCCTCCTCCCTCCTCTTCCTTCTCCCTCCTCTTTCTCCTCTATTTCATTGCCCCCTCTTCTGTCTCTTCTTTCTCTCATCTCTCTCTTCCCCCCTTCTCTCTCTCCTCTCTATTTCACTGCCCTTTGTCTCTTCTTTCTCTCTCCTCCTCTGTCTCTACTCCCTTTCTCTCTCTCCTACTTCTCCCTCCTCTTTCTCTTCTCCTCATCTGTCCTTCTCTCTCTTCCTCTCTCTCTTTTTCACTGCCCCCTCCTCTGTCTCTTATTTCTCTCCCTCTCTCCTCTCTCTGTCCCTACTCCCCTTCTTTCTCCTCCTCCCTCCTCTCTTTCTCTTTTTCCCTCTTTCTCCTCTCTTTTTCACCGCCCCCTCCCCTGTCTCTTCTCTCTCCTCCTCTATCCTCTTTTTCACCACCTTCTCTCTTCTGTCTCCCTCCCTTCCTCCTCCCTCCTTCGGTTCCTGTCAGTTTTCGGTGACGTTTGTGGAGCAGGTAAAGCGTCTCCGAGGCTGTAGCGTCCGTGAGTCGTGCCCAAACTGAGGAAACACAGATCAGGATTCTGTGTGAAAGAAAACAGCTGAAGGGAAAAGCCAAATAACTCACATTAAGGGAATAGATGATAATAAAAGAATTCATCTTATTTATTATTACATTTCTAGACATTCAAGAACATTTTACAAAGGATTAAAGAGACAAATACAACCAGTAACCATAGACTGTATATAATAAATAAGTGGACTAAGGCGACGTTCAGGCTGCAGCTTAAAGTGACCCAAATCCGTTTATTTCGCCTCCATGCGACCTGTATTTGATCTTTTAATAACCGATACATATCCGATCTTTTGACATGCGACTTCAGTCTAAACAGCCAGGTCGCATTCATCCGACAGTGGCAGCGACAGTGGTCTTGTACCACACGCTCACAAATGTACGCAAACGTTCTTCTTGTCATAGGAAAATTGTGTAGGAACTCCATATCAGTGAAGCAGCGAAGCACATAGCAGTCCCACCACTTTTGGCAGCGACTCTGCACACAAACGTTGATTTCTACAGACGTTTCTGCCACTGCCCCACAAAACGCCATAACCAAAAACCTTGTCCTTCTCCTTCTCAATCTCCTCCTTAAAACAAATAAGCTGTAAATGTTCTGGTACGACAGCAACTTCAAAATCGCCAGGTGCTCAACCCTAGCATCCATGTTTAGGCGACTTCCATAAACACTGAGTGCGTTCGCTGCGTGTGATGTCGCCGTGTCCTCCAATGTGCATGCGGGACACTTTTGGGGCGTTTAAAGTTCACACTGGAGATCACAAACAAGTCACATTTAGTTCTTCCTCTCTTCTCTCCGTTTTTTCTATTTTCTCTTTCTCTCACTGCCTTTCTGTCTCCTCTCTCTAACTCTTGCCCCCCCATCTCTCCTCTCCCTCTCTCCCCTCCTTCTCTCATTTCTCCCATCCTCCCTCTCTCCCCTCCTCCCTCTCTCCCCTCCTCCCCTCTCTCTCTCCCTCTCTCCCCTCCTCCCTCTCTCTCCTCCTCCCCTCCCTCTCTCCCCTCCTCCCCTCCCTCTCTCCCCTCCTCCCTTCCTTCTCTCCCCTCCTCCCCTCCCTCTCTCTCCTCCTCCCCTCCTCTCTCTCTCCCCTCCTCCCTCTCTCCCCTCCTCCCTCTCTCCTCCTCTCCTCCTCCCTCTCTCCTCCTCTCCTCCTCCCTCTCTCCTCCTCCCTCTCTCCTCCTCTCCTCCCTCTCTCCTCCTCTCCTCCTCCCTCTCTCTCCTCCTCCCTCTCTCCTCCTCTCCTCCTCCCTCTCTCCTCCTCTCCTCCCTCTCTCCTCCTCTCCTCCTCCCTCTCTCCTCCTCTCCTCCCTCTCTCCTCCTCTCCTCCTCCCTCTCTCCTCCTCTCCTCCCTCTCTCTCTCCTCCTGCGTGTGATGTCGTCCTGTTCTCCAGTGCACACGCGGGACACTTTTGGGGCGTTTAAAGTTCACACTGGAAATCACATACAAGTCGCATTTAATTGGAAATGTGAACAACCTCGCAAAAAAATCCAAATTGAGCATTAAGCCCTGCAGTCTGAACGTAGCCTAAGTGAGTGTAACGCCCCCCCATAGCGTTCAACTCCAGTCAAATGAAGCTCATTGAGGCTGGCAGTGCACAGAAGGGGGTGAATTTGGAGCCAGAGCAACAAAAGAGCCAATCAGGAGCGAGGTTGTTGAAGGTAACGCCCCTTCCTGAGCAGGCGCTTAGCACGGCTGTCCATCAAACCTAATGCTAACGATTTCTGATCTGATTTTAAGGTTCATATCTTGATTTATGGACAAAATAGAAAAATAAAAACCCTAGTATCATTTAGAGTGGGTTAATATGAACATTTTAAGACCAAAATGAGGAGCCTGACAGCAGCAGTTACAGAGAGAAGGATGACAATTTCTCACTGTAAAGTGATTTCCTCTTTGGATTCATTAGCTACGTCCATTTACACTATATTTAATTATGCAGTTTATGCCAGTGACACATAAAAACAACAGTAGAGAAAAATGAACAGAGAAATCACAGCAAAGTGTTAGTTAAGCCTGGCACAATAATTGCTGTATCTATTCAATAGATGAAAGATGGAGTATATTTTGGAGCTCAGCATTTATCACATTTTCTTTGTCAAAGTGGGAAGATTTGCCGTATTTTTGTTGTAATGCGATAAGATTTGAGCTGTACAAGATTGAATAAATAACTTCTATGGCTATTTATTAGTAAAATGGTTCAGTGGGATTATCCTGCTTTATTGTTATTATGTCAGTGGCATAAAGAAGTTTCATTATTATCATTTATCACAGTAGCAAGCGATATATCGTGTGTCCAAATGTGTTAGTGTGAACAAAAAACAAAACCACCTGGTGGAGTCTGCTGCTTGTCTTCATTTATTTTCTTTTAGTTTTTATTTTATTGGACTGAAAAATGTAAAAGCAAATTATGCGTAGTTATGTAAAGTTCATTTAAAGCTCAGTTTTCTTTCTTGCTTGCTGTGTGTACAACCTTTGGGTCCTCCGCACAAAGCTCGTAAGGTCCCTGGATCCGTTTTTGGGAACCACTGGTTTTGTAAAACACTAAGAGGTGCTGTAAAACTTTGACCCGCTGCAGGTTGTCCACACAAAACTCAACTAGATGTCTTTAGTATTGGAGATTTATTTTGGTTTGTATATTGGTGGATATGTGTGTGGTTCTGTAAGAAACAAGAATAAAATGTACTTTAATAAATGTTGATAAAATGTAGATATGTAAATAATCAAACATGTTACAAATGCCACAGGTAATGAAAGCATGCATTTTGTTCCTAGGCAAGGTTAACCTTCACCTGTTCTCACATACGCTAATTTTACCAGTTGTGGAAACACTTGGTTGCAACCAATACTTCTCAAATTCAGACCTTGTCAACTGTCTGGTATTTTTGGCTCACAAGGAAGTCCAACAACACTCCATATATGTAACACACTCTGATTGTTTATTTTTCTTCAGCATATATAAAGACCGAACCGTGACCTCTTAGAGGCTTGCTTTCTATCCTCGCATGTCTTCTGTGTATCTCCTGCTTGTAACTCCCTTACATCTGGCCAGATAAAGAACTTCTTTTACGACTCTACCTGGTCTATTGTCTCTTACTTTTTCCAACCTTGACTTCAGGTAACTACTTGCTAACGAATAATAATAAAAACTGTACAAAGAAACCCAATTCATGTCACCACAATAACCAATGAGCTACACTAGCGCTGGCCCTTTAAGAGACCCGCCTGACCGTGACGGCACTGGAGCTGCACTGTCTGTCCGTGTAACGAGCTGCCTTTAACGTGAAGCTCCGACATGTAGCAGCGTAATATAGACAATAATACCGTAACAAACACAAAAAAGGTAAACACACACTCACAAAGAACTATTATCAAAAAATATAATCTCATCTGCTGACTCGCGCTGTCCAAGACGAACGCAGGTCAGGAGGCACGCATGCAATAACTATTCAATTAACTCAATAACACAGTAATAACACATCAAACTTGTCACACTTCATAAACAATTAATTACGTTATATTCTCACGCACACAACATAAAAACAACCAAAATGAGTCCAGAACAGGCTCTAACTAAATACTTAACGCAACTTAATGCATCTTCTCTACTCGGAGTCCATCTTCTTCTAACCTGACCACCACCCTGTAAGACGGGGTCACATGGGTGGAGCCAGAGTTCTGATTGGCTACTAGAAAGAAGTGTCATTCTGGGCAGAATAATGTGAGGACGCTGGTGGGCCTTTTCAACAGGTTTAGTCAATTAAATGATGCATTTATTTGACCAAAAATGTTTCAGTACTCTCCGATTACTTATAAATATATTTTCCGTCACCCCAAACAATAACAATGACACATTAGTTAACCAAATAAATGCATCGTAAAGTGTGTACTGTACATGTTGAGACTGAGGGTCTGTGCTGTTGCGCCTTTAGGGCCCAGCAGGGGGAGCACAGCGGACCACGATATTACACAAATCTGTCACAGTTGGAGCACATCTGACACGGCTAACTCCATTCTCTGTGAATTTCCTCCAGGGCCTCACTTTTATGACAAATCATTTCTTACAAAGTGCAATTTAGCCGATCTAATTTTCCACATGTAGCGTCAAATTGGAAACAGTGGAGCGGCGCCTTTGTTATGAGAGATTGCGCGCATTACTCACAATACTCTGAGGTACAAGAGGAGCGCAAGAATCAACACTGTTTCAGAGTATTAACGTTACACAAGCCGGAGCTGTAAACAACACGGATCAGGCGGTAGAGGCGACGTCATGGAACTGGGAGGTTGAGGGTTCAAATGCAGGTCTGTAAATAACGTTAACGTGTTTTCAGGATATGCAATATTTTTATCATTTAAAGCCACGTTATGTAACCTTTAACTCCCCAAAAAATAGACTAAAATAAAAGCATATTTTTAAATATTTCATGCTTTTATTGCACTGAAAGCCGGACTCTTTTGGCCTGGGGGTGGAGTTAACTTTTTATTTCCACAGAAAGTGTCATGTCCCTAAAGTTCGGGGGATGGGAGGATGGGTATCGAAGTAAATAGCGATACTGATACCCAAATTGGCTGTCTATACTAATTAACAACGCATTTTTATATTAATTGGAATGCCTTTATTTAT
The DNA here is from genome assembly GCA_029959045.1 of Taenioides sp. WSHXM2023. NCBI lineage: Eukaryota > Metazoa > Chordata > Actinopteri > Gobiiformes > Gobiidae > Taenioides > Taenioides sp. WSHXM2023. The sequence continues at coordinate 11,207,946 of CM057095.1, read as the reverse complement.
AAGTTTAGAGTAGTATCGAATAGCAGTATTTGTATTGAAAAAATCACCCCTAAAAGCACTTCATATCTATCCTTAGTACGCAGTGCTGCTTTAAAGAGCCAGTTTCTGATCTATGTTATAATGTTTCTTCATCAAAAACATGCCTGACCTTCACTAGAATCGTTTGGTTAATTTCAGCCCTGGAATTGCCAATCTGTACTGAACTAAAGGTAAAAGGAGCTGCTAACTTACGCTTTGTAGATGTAGGCAGACTAATAATAAAGGGTAACTGAAACAAAACACAACTTCAGGTATGTTCATGATAAGGAAACAACATTCTAACATGGCTTAAAGCTCGCAAGAATCAATTTTGTGTCTAGGATCTAGGGAAAAACTGAAATCAACAAAAATGCCTTGAAGAACATCAAACTTGAGTGGGCTTGCATCTCCACAGCACTGACCTGTTACTAGGCCTTGATGGCGTTTAGCATGTGATAGATTTAATGCCATAGTTTAGAGAATGCTAAAAACAAGATTGAAATTGGTCAGTGAGTCAGCTCAAGGTGAACGAACTGTCTTCAAAAACACAGAGGAGTGTTTTGAGCTTTGGAGAAAGACAGCCTAAATATGAATGAAACAAAACCTAAGTCAAGGTATGTTTTTGATGAGGAACACTGGCTAAAAGACGCCCTCTCTCCTGTCTGCTCTGACTTATGGGAGCCTATTAGTGGACATGTGTGGAGCGGAGCAGCCCTGTTTGATCAGTGCGCTCAGGAGCCTCTAGGGGGAGTTCTCACTGCTTATAATTGTGACAAATGGGATGTCCTCCTCACTGAAGAAGATTGGCTCAGAGCTGGCGGAGAGTGGGACCAGCTAATGTGATTATGCTCCACTATGTCTGGGTTTTAACAAAGAGGATATGGACTGAGACAGACGGCCCTGCTCACTCTGGTGTGAATATAAGTGTACTCTTCAGTCATATGCTACATGCTAATCACTTTTTATTGAATAATCTGTTAGTCGATGCTGTCAGTCGATTAAAATATTTAATCACGATTAATCTCATGAATGTCATAGTTAACTTGTGATTAATCGCAAATTAATAGCAGATTTTTGTCCCTTGAATCATCATTTTAATTCTCTTATCAACATAGAGAAGTTTATAGGCGCCTTTGTGCAAATGTTTTTTTTTTTTTTGTTTTGTTTTTATTGCAAACCATAACAGTTGTCAGTGAGAAACTTTGTGTTTGATGTTCCACTCTGATGTTCCACTTTCACAAAGTGTTCTGCATCAGTGTGAGTGAAGTGCTTCTCTTCTGTCTTCATAACAGTCAAAGTGACTGAAGTTCCCACTGTGGGTGAAATAATCTGCTGTGACCCTGAGGCAGTTCTCATTTCTGAGGGATGTGCTGTAATCTCCAGTTAGCGCGACTGTTTGTCTGCCCCAATGCCGCTGTACTAAGGACGTACTCACACTAGGACTTCAGAACCGTGTTGTGCTCAAGCACGATTGCGTAGGGTTCTATGTTCCGCACTCACACCTGCACAACCGAACCGAGCCACAGGCCGATGACGTCATCACACGCCGCTGTTTGTTTACATGTCACGCAGCAGAGCTAACGCTTCAGCAGAGAAATAAGTCCAGCGGCATGAAATATCTCTTAAATAGTGAGACAGATATGTCCTGCTGCGATACGCTCCTCCGTGAGTTTATGGACATAATAACAGTGCAGAGCAGTGATGACAGCCGGAGACGAGGGTGCAAAACTTCTGTCGCTGTCCACAGTCCTAATCGAAGGTAAGCGCGGATTCACTGTATGTTTTGGAGCAGACTTTATTCACTGGTTTCCTTGTATGAGTGACATCAGCACACACACAGGGCTTGTATAGTGAAGTTGTGCGTGTGTGCGTACATGAGCAGCCGTGTCATGCTTTGGCCCACCTCGTCCAACCGGGACTTCTCAGTTTCTTACAAATTGGTTTGCTTCCTGTTTAAAGCTGGATCCTGTAGTTTTTCTGACCTTACGAGCAGCGGCCACAGCTTATGAAAAAAACAAGAGCATTAATCTTGCGATAAAAAATTTAACGGCATTAAAATTGTTTTGCGTTAACTTGTTAATAATGCAATATTTTTGGCAGTACTAATAATAACATTTCGTGCATATGTTGTTTCTGTCCATACATATACTGCTATTACTGGTTTACCCAAGTATCACTGGTTACACTGGTAAGAGAAGACGTTCTCCGTTTTTTGTTTTTATTTTTGAACTGGGCAGACTATGCTTCCTCAAAATATAGACTAATATAAAAGCGGGTTTTGTTTATTGCACTGAAAACGTGAGTGGGCTTGCATCTCCACAAACCTGGCTCATACTTGGCCTGGAGGAAGGGCTTCCTGCTGCTTGTTTCCATGGAATCATGTAGGTGACGTTCCACCTCTAGTAAGTTCCATAATGTGGCTTTAATGTTTATTAGAGCACTCATATTATGTTTTGTTCTAGGTAGCCACATTTTGGACATATTTCTGTATAATGACTACTTTTACTTTATTTTAGCTGAACTTATTGTGCCAAACGTATATTAAAATGCTGCAATAATACAAAACATAGTCATGGAATACTGTATCTTTTTCTCATATCGTATGGTCTTATTGTAAACATGGACAGGTTTACAGTCTCCTCATTTTGACAACAATCCACAACAATCACGCATTAAAAAAGGATGTCAACAACAAAGGAGTTCCACTTTTGTCAGATTTTTTTTTTATAACATTGCCATAGACAAAACAGCACTACACCACTCTGTTGTTTTCATTCTTACCCCATTGAAATCAATGAAGGGAAAGCTTCTGTTGTGTTCCTATTGATTTCTGTTCTATTTGAATAATACAAAACACAGCACTGTAGTGTAGTGTCCAAAACAGAGTCAGCTGAGACACCGGCGCTGCTCCTATAGGCTTTATTAGACACGACAGATTTAAAAAGGGGCTATTATCTAGTTTTTGCAGCTTTCTACCATGTTATGATGTTGTTCCGTCATCAAAAACCTGCCTGAAGAGGTTTTAGATGTCATCTGTGCATGTTTAAGTAATCTAGTGATCTCTCCTGAGCCGTAAGCGAACCCTCATGTCCTACATCTCCCATGCTCGCACACGACAATCCTCCATAAACAAAACTCTACACAGCAACTTGACAAACCTGATGTGATGTGCAGTAGTTTCATCGGCGGGATGCACGCTGATTGTGTTGGACAGCGTTCTGAAGGGGGAGTGACTCAGCGTGGAGAGGAAAAGCCGTATTTATTCTCAGCTCATAAAACTTCAAAAACCTCTCCAAACAGCCCGCTTGTTTGAGACACAAAATTACAATTCAGAACATGAACGCTCATTAGGATTTTCTTTGCACCCATGAACACCAGCCTGAGCATAAACAGCCTCTCCATACACCGGATGCATTTCATATTAGTGAAAACAAACCAGTCGGGATAATTACCAGAGGTGGGAAGAGTGGGCTAAAATTATACTCATTAGCATGACTTCAAAATAATATTACTCAAATAGAAGTACAAAGTAGTGGTTCAAGAAAGTCAGAGTACATTACTGGGAAAACTACTACGTACAGTTGTCCCTCACTATAACACGGTTCACCTTTCGCGGCCTCGCTGTTTCGCAGATTTTACAGTGTATGAACGCGCATTGTGTTCTGCATCCTGATTGGCTAAGGAACTGTAGAACATTGTCAATCAATCTCCTCCGTGCCGTGTCTCCTGTGCAGTACAGAATGCGTTCAGCTTGCCAAATTTACATAAACGTTCGATCACTAGCAGTGTGACTCTGAAGTGCTGTATGTTTGCAAGTTTTCTCCCTGACAAAACCCACAATGTCGATGAAACGTTCTGCACCGACAAACGCACCTGTGTTCACACCCACCTATGTTCACACTCGAGGAAGATGCTAACCATCGCAGAAAAAGTTGGACTTCTGGACATGCTGAAGGAAGGCAGAAGTTAGGCGGCTCTAGAGCGCCATTACAGAATAAATTAATCTTCGGTTCATTACATAAAGAAGGGTTAGGGAAATAACATAAGGACGACATCAGCAATAAGTTTTAACAAGGATGCAAAAAGGGTTGTAACTGCCCCCAACAAGTCCATCATAAGGATGGAGTCTGCTTTAGCTTTGTGGATCAGTGACTGCAGGAAAAAGAATATTACGCTGGATACCAGCATCATCCGCACAAAAGCTAAATAGCTTTATGAAACCTTTACGACAGCGATGACATTCATGACAGCGAGGAGCAGGATGTTGTGGAGCACAGGCCATCGACGAGTACTTTTCATGCAGAACCAAGCCCATTTAATGCCAGCAAGGGCTGGTTTGACAAATTCAGATCAGAAATGAATCAGAAATGCTTTGGACTTAAAAGCGTTTCTGTGCACGGAGAAGCAGCCTCTGCAAACAACAAATTTAAAGCGATCACCAAGGAAGGGGGATATAAGCCTGAACTGATCTTATTTTGGAAACAAATACCCTTTTGCACCTTTATAATGCAGTACGAAACCAAAGCCCCAGGATTTAAGGCCCAAAAAGATCATGTGACTCTGGTTATGTGTGGAAATGCTGCAGGCTTATTTATAGGTCCTAGAGCCCTAAAAAACAAAAATAAGAATGCATTGGCCGTTTACTGGATGCACAATGCCTTGGATGACAAAAGTGCTCAATCTGGATTGATTGAAACAGTGTTTCATCCCAGAGGTCAAGAAGTATTTGAGAAGAAAAGGACTTTAAAATGCTTCTACTCGTAGACAACGCTGGTGGCCACACTGATGATTTGTCGCATGATGGTGTGCAAGTTGAATTTCTGCCCCGAAACACTACATCGCTGATTCAGCCCATGGACCAAGGCATCATCCGCAGTCTCTATACATGCAACACCCTTCAACATCTTGTTGACGCTATAGACTCGGATCAAGATTTCTCACTAAAGGCCTACTGGCGTGAATACACCATTGCATCATGTCTCCAAAATATTCAGAGGGCTTTTCAGGAGATGAAAACTGAAACTTCAAATGCCTGCTGGAAAAAAATGTGGCCAGAGGCAGTCCACAAACCTACCGGATGCTCTCTTGATGAGATTCATCACTCTGCAGTAGATACAGCTGTGAATCTGGATTAACAGCTTGAGGGAGATGACTTTAATGATATGACTCCTGATGACATTAATGCCCTGATTGATGCCCGCTCACAACTGCTGACTGATGAAGACCTGGCAGAGATGACAAAGCCACCAAGCGAGGATGAAGGACAAGAGGAAGAAGAGGACACAAATGTTGATCAAGACGAGGAGGATGGACTAACACTTGATCACTTGGCAACTATGGCGAGAATGTCCAATGAACTTCAGCGAGCTGCACAAGAATGGGACCCTTTGATAGTAGTAGTCTCAGAGTAATTTCATTGTAGTTAGCTCCTCCTTCAGGCAGATATAAGGCAGTGTCCACCAGCATCTGACCAGAACTGAAGAAGCAGCTTGGATGAGCTGCGAAACGTATTCGACCAAATAAACTTTTGTCCAGTTGACAAATTAAATTTCTCATTTTGCCTTTGATGTTTCGTTCATTACAGTTCTCAAATATGATCGAAGGTGACATGTCTGTTTATAAGAATCTTCTTGCCCAGAAGAATAAACAGTGCCAACAACTATCCATAACTATGTTCTTCACTCGGAAAGACGCCTGCACCAAGGCCTTCAATGGAAAAAGACACTACAGCAGGACAAAGAGGCACGGTCAGAAGAACTGTGAAATACGCGTGAGAATAATTTCTTATGTCTCCAACCTCGTAGGTTGATCATTAAAATTTAATTTGTTACAGTATTTCTAAAAGCTATCATTTTTATTTACAGTATAGGAAAACGTTTGTATTTTTATTTCTCAAACAACTGTTTGGGCCTGAAAACATCTGATCTGTGGTTTCATTATATAATACTGTACTTATTTTTAAAAATCTACGAAGGTTTGAATTTTGAGAGGGTTTTAACAAGAGAGAAATGTGAGAAAATATTAATGCTTGTCTGAGAAAAGTGTATAAAGTGTGTGGTGAGGGGTTTTACAGCCTTAAAACATATACAGTAATTGTAAAAAATAAAGCTGACTACTTCGCGGATTTCGCCTATTGCAGGTTATTTTTAAGAACGTAAACCCCGCGATAAACGAAGGACCACTGTACTCAAGTAAAAGTAACTGTCATCCCGACAGAAACAGTAACATCTGATTTACATTTTGAAGTTAAAGAGGGGGTATTATGCAAAATGTACTTTTTGGAGCTTTCTACCATTTTATAATATTGTTCCCTCATCAAAAATATGCCTGAAGAAATTTTTCGATGTCATCCAAGCCTGTTTGAGTAATTTAACTATCTCTCCCAGCGCTATTCAAACCCTCCATACAGTAGCCTGTTCATGGCTCTGCTCACAAGCCCACATCACCCAAGCTCCCACATGACAATTCTTCATAAATACACAAAAAAAAAAAAAAAAACATGACACAAAACTGCTCTATAACTTGACAAACAAGTGCAATAGTTTCATTAGCGAGATGTGCACTGATTGTGTGGTCACTCTGAATTTTTTCAAAAAAATAAAAGGTAACATGGCAATCAAAATATTTTCTATGTTAGTTTTCTATGCAGTTAATACCCCATAGAAATAAAATATGTTACACTTTAACGTAATTTGAAGGACAAAATCTGGTATTTTCAAAGAATAGACACAAAAAGGAAACAAACTAAATCACATCTGATGGAGCGCTTCAAGAAACACAAATGTTCAAATTATTTCATATTGTTGACATAAAGCTTTCGTCACTTGTAATAGGAGGAGGAACCACAACTTTTACTCAAGTATAGGGTGACCAGACGTCCCTATTTACCTGGGACAGTTCCAGTTTTGAGCCCTGTGTCCCCTGTCCCCGCAGATTTATACAAAACCAGTGATTTGTCCCAGTTTTATACAAGAAATGTCCCTGGTGTCCCTATTTTTGACCAATCTGAGCCCTGCCAACAGTAAAGAGAGACATAAGTGTAACTTCTTTAGGTAAAATACAGAAAAGCTGCTTAAAAACGATCAAAACACAAATATGGCTATACTGGCTCACATGTTAGTTATAAGTGGTCTCTGCATAACAATTTTCCTTAATTATGCACTCATTTCACAGTTTTATTATTACCAACCACGAAAGAAAGAATAAAAGTATTCTGCTGGAAAAGTACTCTGAAAAGTACAATTTCTTTAAAAAGTTACTCATTTACTCAAGAGTACTCCCCATCTCTTCTCCCTGACTCAGGAGCTCCTTCATTATTCCGCCCGTGTCCCTGGATGAGTATGGATTTGGGGTCAGACTGAGGTGGTTGTGTGCCCTCCTCTGTACCCCCTCCCGTGCCCTCTCCATCACCCTTTTTCTTCAAAGAGCCTGGATTTACAGACTGAAAGCAGGGTTAGAGATGTGCTCCTGACAGAGGCTAACAAGTGAACATTTCTAAAGCAGCTAACGCTAACCGCCTCATTAAAGACACACCATTTCACAGCAGATACAGACCTCGTGGAGCAAGTGGGTTCAGTTCTAAGACCAAATGTAGACTTTGCAGACAAAAAAACCCAAAAGAACATCTAGTTTAAGAGTCCTGCGTCTGTTTTCCCCCATGTATTTGAGTAAAATGTGTCTTGCCCCAGTACAAGCAGCTCTTGAGGTCATAATAAGTCTGATGTGAACTGTCTGCATCCAATTAGAAAGCATTTCATTGTCCGATAATCAGGAAGTACATATTAGCATGCTAGTTGTTCTTAGCTCTACTGTCGATACTCAATACTGATTCCTTTTATAGGCAATACAACTTGATTTTCAACATTACATCATAGTACTTGGACTCCCATGTACAAGTACTGTGTAATCTAGGGTGACCAGACGTCCCTATTTACCCAATATATTGTCTTTTTCTTTAAGCAAAAATACAGAAAATCATGCTTGAAAATGAGTATAAGGCAAAAAACAAAACAAACAAAAAAAAAAAAAGACAAGGACTCCCAGACTTCCCGGACACTTCCTTCAGCTCCTCCAGGGGGACCCCAAGGTGTTCCTAGGCCAGCCGAGAGACATAGTCCCTCCAGCGTGTCCTGGGTCGTCCCCGGGGCCTCCTCCCGGTGGGACATGCCCAGAACACCTCCCGAGGCCAGGAGGCATCTGGAACAGATGCCCGATCCACCTCAGCTGCTCCTCTCGACGTGAAGGAACAGTGGCTCTACTTCGAGCTCCTCCCATGTGACTGAGCTCCTCACCCTATCTCTAAGGGAGCGCCCAGCCACTCTGCGGAGGAAACTTATTTCGGCCGCTTGTATCCATGATCTTGTCCTTTCGGTCATTACCCAAAGTTCATGACCATAGGTCTCGGGGTCTTGTTCACGAGTGAGGGGAGGATGGAGCGTGAGATTGACAGGTGGATCGGTGCAGCGTCGGCAGTGATGTGGTCGCTGTATCGGACCGTTGTGGTGAAGAGGGAGCTGAGCCGAAAGGCAAACCTCTCGATTTACCGTCAGTCTACGTTCCTCCCCTCACCTATGGTCATGAGCTACTTGTTCTGATACAGTTCAAAATCATTGTAAAGCTTTTCAGGAATGGTTCATTTCTGTATCAATACCTGCTCAAATGAGTATCTAGTTTAGGGTGACCAGATTTTCAAAATAAAAAACTGGGACACCCTCGGTTTGTGGTGGTTGGTAATAAAAAAAAACACAAAACAAAAAGTGAACTGTGTGTAATTAAGGAAAATTGTTCTGCACTTGGCCCATTCATGACAAACATGTGAGTCAGTAAAGTCACATTTTCTTTGTGTTTTGGTTATTTTTAAGCAGCTTTTCTGTATTTTTCCTAAACAACTGACAATGTATGCCTCTCTTTACTATTGGCAGGGATCAAATTGGTCAAAAATAGGGACACCTGGGACATTTCTTGTATAAAACTTGGACAAATCACTGGTTTTGGATAAATCTGCGGGGACAGGGGACACAGGGCTCAAAACTGGGACTGTCCCGGGTAAATAGGGACGTCTGGTCACCTTGGTCCTACCATATCACCCAACTCGTCCCTTTTACTATTGAGGTTTTGGAGAAATTTCAAGCAGATGTGAGCAAAACACTGCAGGTTTGTTCCTCTTTTCTTTATTCACTGTTCTTTAATAATTAGCCAAACATCTCACCCCCAATCCCAACACTAACCCACAGCACCACCGCTCGTTCTCAGTGCAGTTTTGTTATCCACCCTCACCTTTGTGTTCCAGTCATATCCAGTAGCACTCTCATCCGTCAAAAGTCCCCTCTCTCCTCAGCGCCGCAGGGTTAGCGTTTAGCAGATGTGGTTTCGCTCCGGTCCTGGCCCCCTGTGTACCTTTGTTATGGAAAGACGAATTGGAATCAAATTGAAAGTGCGATTTGAATAGTCGCAATTAGCAAATCCCAAAGACTATCATTTTTTAAGGTAATGAAAAGTCCTTTTTGAGGAGTAAATGTCCCTGTGTCTCGATGGGGTTTTATCTTGTGTAAAATCTATTAAAGGAGCAGTATGTAACTTTTCTGCCCAATCAAAGGGCCCGTATTTTACTATTTTGCGATGTTCTACATTATAATGGTCACAAACAGACCTGGAGTTGTGTTTTGTTTCATTCACACATGTTTAACACACAGTTCTTCTCTCAGTCCCACCTTGTGATGTCATGTGATAATACAGGAAGTGCTCCACTGTGTTTTCAGACTGCAAACACCTTCACTAGAAACATTAGAATTGCCCTGGAATTGAATCTCTGGTAAATGAAATGTAAAAGAAGCTGTTAACTTGAAAACTACCACTTTATGACATCACAAGGTGGAACAGAGCATTTTGAGCTTTGGAGATGTAGACAGACTAATAAAAATGATTACTCTAACGTGTGAATGAAACAAAACACAACTTCAGGTCTGTTTTTGAGGAGGTAAACAACATTAGAACATGGCTTAAAGCTCACAGGAGGCAATTTTGCATAATATAGGACCTTTAAACTTGTAAATACTGACAAGTGTGAGTCGAGAAAGGATGTAAACGCTCTTTTCACAGTTTTATTAAGACCGACAATCCCAACCCGGGTGTGTCCCAGTTTTTAATTTTGAATATTCATTCTAAAGCTATTCAGGAATGGTTCATTTCTGTATCAATACCTGCTCAAATGAGTATCTAGTTTAGGGCGAGCAGATTTTCAAAATAAAAAACTGGGACACCCCTGGTTTGTGGTGGTTGGTAATAAAAACAAACAAACAAAACAAAACGTGAAATGAGTGTGTAATTAAGGAAAATTGTTCTGCACTTGGCCCATTCATGACAAACATGTGAGTCTGTAAAGTCACATTTAATTTGTGTTTTGGTCGTTTCTAAGGAGCTTTTCTGTATTTTACCTGAACAAGTGACAATGTATCTCTCTTTACTGTTGACAGGGGTAAATGAAATGTAAAAGTTAACTTGAAAACTGCCACTTTATGACATCACAAGGTGGAACAGAGCATTTAGAGCTTTGGAGATGTAGACAGACTAAAAATAAATGATTACTCTAACGTCTGAATGAAACAAAATACAACTTCAGGTCTGTTTTTGAGGTAACAACATGGCTTAAAGCTCACAAGAGTCAATTTTGCATACTATAGGACCTTTAAACTTGTCTTTATGATTGTAGCAGATGACGCTGCGAAGTTACAGGTCAGATCTGTGGAGAGGCGACCCCACTCACAGTAAGAACGCGTGTATTTCAAGGTATATTTGTTAGCGATAAATTGAAGATAGATCATTTAAATGTTGTTACCTCCTCAAAACAGACCTGGAGTTATGTTTAATGTCATTCACACAGGTTTATTATTAGTCTGTCTACATCTCCTAAGCTTGAAATGCTCTGTTCCACTTTGTGATGTCATCAAGTGGGAGTTTTCAAAATAACAGCTACCTTTTGTTCAGAGATTGGCAATTCCAGAGCTCCAAATGATTAGTAAAGGTGTGTGGAGTTTAAAAACACAGTGGAGCACTTCCTTTATTACCACGTGACATCACAAGGTGGAACAGTGTTTTTATTCTGAGAGAAGAACTCGGCCTAAATTTGCAGGATTTGTGTGTGAATGAAGCAAAACACAACTCCAGCCATGTTTTTGATGAGGAAACTACATTATAACACAGATCAGAAAATAGCGTAGGCCCTTTAAAATATTAAAAAGTTAAAACAAAATCATAATAATCGTTTATTTTTCACTGCAAATGTTGTGTCCATGATGCTGTCCAGTGAAGATAAAGAGCAGGTTGTCACACTTGGATGAATGTGAGTGGAGAGTGAGGCGAGAGAGACGTGACTGTGAATGTGATCACAGAGATTGGACAAAAGCAGCCAGGGCCCTTGTGTTCTACGTGTGGATAATAGATGGAGATACCTGTGTTAGATTTAATATTAAGATCCACACAGAATTTAAAGCAGAGTTAAAGCAGGCCTATTCTGCAAAATCGTTTTAAGAAACTTTTTAGACCTTTTGACCATTTGATTCTTGTGTGTTTGAGTAATCTTTATTCTCCTGTGTTCAAGACGTCACTGGCACTGGTACACGGACATTGTTATTTTTATTTTTTATTTTTTTTCAATCAGTGACACAAGTATCACAATACATCAGCTCCACAGCTCTTTGTCAAGGCGTTTATGGTGACATCAGTTCCCTTTGGGCACCACAGTTTTCTAACATGTGAATCAACGGACTTCTTTCTTTTATTAAGTCGTTTCAGCTGAATATTGTGATTTAAAATGTCCAAAAATATTTATTTATATTTTATTTGGAAGAGGGGGCAAAATATATGTTTAGAGCAAAAGAGAAATTCAATTCTGTCAACTGGACAAAAGTTGTTTTGATGAAAGAAAACAGCAGTGATAGCCTGAATGATTACGCTAATATGACTCAGACACAGTTCCTGCTTAGTTCAGTTTAACAACGTAACAAACAGAAACTGTAAACAAGTAGATGTGGTGCTTTCAGATTCGTTTCATTGTAAGTCTCACCAGAACTGAAGAAGATACAGAATTGAATTTTCTCCTTGGATCCTACCTGCACGACTGAGGGATTCATGAGCGATGTTTAGAGCGCTCAAATGATAATTGCGTGGGCTCATTTGGGTATTTTTTTTTAACCTGGCTAACATCTAATTATATGTGTAGCATTCTGAATTGAGTTCCATCCATTACTGATCTGGAAAGGCTCCTTTTTTAGCATCAAACGGAAAGAGGAAAGATGTTAAAGTGGATTTTAGCTAATTGGCATGCTTTGACAATCCTGTGTCGTCCAGAAAGGTTCCAGGGCTAAAGAAAATTCAGTGTCAACTGGACAAATGTTTTTACTTTTGTTTAGTTGATAGAATTGGATTTTCTCTTGCTATGCTTCGATGATAATACAATATAGCTTTTGCAGCACCATACCTACCTCTTTTACGCTTGTACCTTGTGAGCAAGTATTAATACCATGTTTCTGTCAGAGAATATAGGCTTTCTGCTCTGCACCAAAAGTTTTGTGAACTCTAATGGATCAGAGGGAAGACAACAATCCAACAATCCAACAACAATCCATCTTGCAGAGGCAGAGATTAGTCATTTTTGTCTTCAGAGGGTCCATAAGGGGTGTTACCAGTCCCTGTTTAGTCAGAGGAACCATCCATCAAGAACCAGTGGTCACGTTTACAAAGCAACAGTGGCTGAAAGGGGATCTAAATGTCTTAAAAACTGTAATATTTCAGATGTTAGTTGCACACTCGGCTAAATATTAGGATTGAAGAAATAAGCCCCTTTTTGCTTTGCTTCCATTTATTGAATATTGCCTGTTAAAATGAATGAACACGATTAGTTTTCCCTTTAAACCACACAAATGTTTGATGTTATTTCCACATTGAACAAGGCAGCGATGTGATTTGTGTTTCCTGTGGCTCACCTCCTCCTCATGAGCTGGTGATGAAGAACAAAATACTCTGGTGAATGGTCTTTTTCCTCTTTAAATCGATAACGGACTGCGCTTTCGACTAAACCAAAGCAATATGTGATCTGTGCTAAGGTTACAACTGTGGTCATCTGTCCAAAACTTCTCATTTAAAAGCCTCCACAGTGACAGTCAACAACCACCTACAAGATCACAGTGTGTGTAGCATGAGGGACTGCTAAAAATGCTGAACTACCAACCAATAGAACGGAGTAAGTGTGGCTATGGGAGATGCTGGTGTCATTTAACTGCTGTGCTGGACAAAAGGAAGAGGTGCAGTCTTTTTTATGCGGTGATCAAGCTTTGGCCTTGTGTCCTATTATATAACATCGACTTTTCAAGCTAAATATTTGGACTCTTACTGTTTTTACACAAATATGAGCGCGAAACTACTTAGCTTCATTGCCTATTACCACAGACAGCGCCCTGTCACTGGAATCAGACGACAGTGACGACAGCGTGGAGGGCAGGACGACGGCAAAGATGGAAAGAAGATCTATTGTGCTTTAACTTCTTGGCAAAAGGAGAAATTTAATTTGTCAACTGGACAGAGTTTATTTGGTTGAATACGTTTCGCAGCTCATCCAAGCTGCTTCTTCAGTTCTGGTCAGATGCTGGCGGACACTGTTTTATATCTGCTTGAAGGGAGGAGCTTAATTAACTTCTTGGGTTCTTTTTTAAAGACAATACAGTAATGTGTATTTATCTTGTTGACATGTTTTGGCTGCTGCTGCTGCATCTTCAGAACTGTCCCCAGTGTTGTTGGTGATGTGTCGTATATCAGCTGTTGTTACTTCCTGTGGGCGTGGTCAGCTGTTGTTACTTCCTGTAGGCGTGGTCAGCTGTTGTTACTTCCTGTAGGCGTGGTCAGCCTCCCGTCGCCCGGTGCTGTTTGGAGGAGGGTGTCCCAGGTGTGTGAAAGGAGGAACGATCCGTCATCACGGTTAATTCTGTCCGTGCCTCATTTCCTGATTTCAATGGCCTCCCTGATCCAGAGTTTGAACTTGTTGTTTTCCGATAGCAGTCGAAACATGTCAACAAGGTAAATACACTTTACTGTATTGTATTTAAAAAAGAACCTAAGAAGTTAAAGTATATAAGAAGACAAAATGAACATCTTTGGTTTAAGATCTATTGTGCTTGTGTCTGCTATACACTGTAGTTATAATCTATCACACCAGTGGATCATTATGTTATAATTTGCACATTTTAAATTACAATATTCATCTAAAACAACTTAACAAAAGAGACAAGTCCGCTTACTTCCGTGTTAGAGAAATGCGGTGCCCAATGGGAGATGACGTCGCCCTAAACGTCTTCACAACAAAGAGCCGTGAAGTTGTTGGCACCTCCGATGGAAAGCTGCACATCACACTTTTATTCATTTGTACCAGGGATGGACTGGGACCAAAAAACAGCCCTGGACTTTTCCCCCACAAATAGGCCTACCATGGGGGCACTTCAATAAATCAATAATGAAATAATTGAAGAAAACACACAAAGATAAACAAAACACCTAAATCACTTCATTTCGAAGCAACTTAGCTCTTTTGTCTTTAACCTTTTCCCATCCACCTTCCTCCCTACATTTTCTGTTCGACGTCTTTGACGTGTTGAAACCAACGAGTAGTATTTGTCGCCTTTTAGTCCTATGCAATTTATGCTTGACAAATGGGCCAATTATCATATTAGCGCCCTCTGCTGTTTGTACGGCCAACGACCAGTAGACCGGACGGCCATTCTGGACTTTTCCAGAATGCACAGATTGCCAGTCCGCCCCTGATTTGTACCAAAATCACTGCACAATGCTGCTGAATCCTACGTTTATCACGGATTAAGAAAATACAACTGGAGTAAAAGAGTAAAAGAAGTAAGTACAAAGCAGTGGGCGGTGAAATGCAGGGCTTGATCGCAAAATGGAGTCTTGAAAAGAAGTGATTAATGAACATCCAAATACAACTTTGAGAGGGTAAATGAGAAACGGAAACAACTATAACATGGTTAAACACTTTGAAAAGTCGATTTTGCAGAATAGGCCCGCTTTAAGCTCGCAGCTGGAGTCTTTATTCATAAATATCACAAACGTGCAGAAGTGTGTGGAGGCAATCGATGAGTGGTGTGGCCAGAGGAGAAGACGCTCTGATTGGACTTTATATTGCTATTATTATGTCTAATGTGGCAATGCTGTGGTGTGTGAAGCACCATTTTGTCTTCTGTCGTGACTTGAAGCTGATAGGAGTAGTATTAGTATGAAACAGCCACACTTAGGGCGTTTCTTGCACTTCTTGCCTCCTCTACGTGAGCAAAATCAAGATAACAAAAGCTTATCACCAAGATCCTTGGATTCAGTGACAGAAGTGGCTAATGCTACTTCTGTTTTCTCCATTATTACAATATTACAACCAGCTACAACTAGTTCCCAAAGGCAGTGACATGCGCTAAAGGGAGGACCACTAATGTATGCTAACGCCAGGCCTAGATTATGCTAATTCCAATCGCGTTAAGCCCCACAAAAGGGAACATGCACCATACTGTGGATGAGTGGAGCAACGTCCTGGAGGAGAGCGGCGTATGTGACAGTCTCAGGATTAGACAAAGCCCGTCATTAATTAAACTGCTACGGTTCGTTAGCGGCGCGTAGCATTAGCCGGTGGTCATAGCTACAGATCCACCAAGAGGAATTAAACATCTGCGAACGCTGATAATGGCCGAGGTGAGTGTTTCAGAAATGTTTCATAGTCTTGATTAGGAAATAGTTGCTGTAGTTATAAATGGTGTGAAGTCGAGGAGCAATTTTGGATTTTTAATAGACTCAGATACAAAGTTAACGTAGGCTATTTTTAAGAAATGAGAACACACATAAAGTAATTAAATTAGGCCATTAATCAATTACTCAAAATGTTCTCAGCCTATTTAGTAATAAGCCTGTTATAATCATGACCTGGTCTATAGAGTCTATATAACATGTGGAGAAGAGGTTTATGACACAGAGCGGGGATTACATAAAAACGACACAGCAAACGTACATTTTGTATAAATACTGTGTCCCCAAGCCGCAACACTTTGGTTTTATGAATGTTCCAAATTTGGCAAACTGAAACATAAATTTATTTGCAACTGATGTACGCCTAACACTCAAAATATACAGTACAGGGGTGTGCAAAAATATCAAAATATATCGTATTGTTTAATGTGATGATACAATATTGATATATAAGAGTATTTTTTGATATATTTTACTAAATTATTTTGTTACAATGCTTCAGTTTTGTTGCTTATTTAGAGGACGAAAACTTGTTTATGCAACACATTTGACATTTTCACTGTTTTGATGATTAAACTGGATGTGGTTTTTTATTAACTTTGCACAAGAAGTGGTTTAACAAAGACTTTTAGTATCACAGCCATGATTTAGCCTTTAGTTTTTATTAAACCGCATCGAATTGATTTGAAATATATCGTACTGAATCGAAAGTGCAATGTATCGAGATATGTATCGTATCGTGGCCTGTGTATCAAGGATTGTATTGTATCGGCAACTTTTTAACAATACCCAGCCCTAATAGTGTATGTAGTATGTAAATAATGTAGTAGGACACAAGTAAGGGAGGATTGTGTGTGTTTCCTGTATCCATGGAGACAGTACAAGTGGCTAACTAAGGAGCTAAGGATCCAACTATGTGGAAGTAGAGCTTCCAGAGGAAATACTCTGAGACCTTCCAGAAGAATGTCCCATTTCATCACCAACAGCAACAACAGAGAGAGGAGTGAGAGTGAGGCTTAGAAGAGGCTTTCCTGTTGTGTTGGCGCCCCCTGGAGGCTGCTGTGATGCTGCAGGACACAGAGGAGGGACACTTTTGGCTCAGGATCTGCTGATCCCCCCTGAAACTGCACTGAGACCTTTGACTGAGACAAAAAAGTGACAGAAGCGCAGTGCAAATGTTTCTGCAGCAAAGCTTGAATTTCCCTCAGGATCAATAAAGTATCTCTCCCTCTTTTTGTCTCTTATCTGTGCCCAAATTAGTGGAACATTTTTGGGCTGTATACGATTGATCAGTTAGCCTAATAATCTTTAATCACAGCATCATCATCACTACAATGCACAATAAAGGTTTAGACTTTCTAAAAACTCTAACGTGTGAAGAAAAAACAAAACTCCAGGTATGGTTTTTAATAAGGACACATTATAACATGTTGATTTAGCAGAATACAAGAGTTCACGGCCTTTGCTCCACTTAGCCGGCTGCATATGCACAGCAGCACTGTGACCGGCTCTCACGCCTCTACACAGTGTGCTGAATAATGAGCCTATTACAGAGATAGGCCAGAGAGCTGAGCCTGCTGCAGCCTGCTATCTGCACGCACATACACACAAACACACACACAAACACGCACACAGCACACCTCCTATCGGCACAAACACAATGCATTTAGACCAGTCCATTCCACCACACTTCAGCTGTCTGCCCTTCTGCGTTCTATTTAGTTTAGTCAAAAAATATGCGACTTCGTAATCACTTTATACGTTGAGTTATATAAGATGAATGGG
Organism: Taenioides sp. WSHXM2023; assembly: GCA_029959045.1. NCBI lineage: Eukaryota > Metazoa > Chordata > Actinopteri > Gobiiformes > Gobiidae > Taenioides > Taenioides sp. WSHXM2023. The sequence continues at coordinate 11,190,354 of CM057095.1, read as the reverse complement.
CCGTGCTTAGGGATACAGCACAGTAATACAGTAATATTTAAATTGCGTAAGATTGATTAGACTTGTCATTATTAGCAAACGAGTTAGCATAATTGGCTCTGTGCGAAACAGGACGCGGAAACTTCACCTTTAGCATTGTTACTTCCTGTCCAATTATGTAAATCTCTATGGGGTTTTAACTTTAAGGTATAATATTAAAACAGTGCCACAAACTGAAGCAATCCACATATAAAAAAACAGTCTTTTCTTTAATGAATTTAAATTTTAATGTTATTTGAAACATTTTTTTGAATATGTTGGATACTGGGCAAAAATCAAATGGGTCAGGGCCTTAAATTTATGTTTTCAGCTTTTCTCCACAAACGGCCACTTAACTGTAAAACTATGAGGGAGAATATTTATCACAGGTAAAAACCACCAGGCCAAGTCAGAATTAGAAAAACATGAAAACTTTGTCTAGAATCTTCCAAAGTCTGGTGCGGAATTCATCTGTCAGACAGGCAGGGGGCGCTACACCTTCCTCCCTCCCTCAGTCTTTCCCCCCTCTCGTTACTTCTATCTCTCCTCTCTCTCTTCCTCCATCCCGTTCCTTCTCTCTCTCTCTCTCTCCTCCTTCTCTCTCTCTCTCTTTCACGCTCTTTTCTCTGTCCCTGCCTCTCTCCCTCCCTCTCATTCCTTCTCTCTCCCTCTCTCATCTTCCCCTCCCTCTCTCTCGCTCCCTCTCTCTTCCTCTCCCTCTCTCTTTCCCCTCTCTGCCCCTCTCTCTCTCTCCCTCCCTCTCATTCCTTCTCTCTCTCTTCCTCTCCCTCTCTCTTTCCCCTCTCTGCCCCTCTCTCCTTCCCTCTCTCTCTCTCTCTCTCTCTCTCCCTCCCTCCCTCCCTCTATTTCCTTCTCTCTCTTCGTCTCCCTCTCTGCCCTCTCTCTTTCCCCTCTCTGCCCCTCTCTCTCTCCCTCTCTCTCTCTCTTCCTCTCCCTCTCTCTTTCCCCTCTCTGCCCCTCTCTCTCTCTCTCCCTCCCTCTCATTCCTTCTCTCTCTCTTCCTCTCCCTCTCTCTTTCCCCTCTCTGCCCCTCTCTCCTTCCCTCTCTCTCTCTCTCTCTCTCTCTCTCCCTCCCTCCCTCTCATTCCTTCTCTCTCTTCCTCTCCCTCTCTGCCCTCTCTCTCTCCCTCTCTCTCCCCTCTCTCTCTCTCTCTCCCTCTCTCTCTCTCTCATCAGATTGGTTTCATTTTGAGCTGCAGAAAAAGACTGAAAATGTTTTGGAGGTTTTGTGGTGAAGTTGAGTTAAACGTTCTCTCTCTCTTCACCTCTTTTTCTCTGTCTGTCTCTTTCTTTCTCTCCCTCCCTCTCTCATCAGACTGCTGTGGTGTGGAGCAGTAGAAAAAGGTTGAAAATGGAGTGGAGTTTTTGTGTTGAAGTTGTTGCGCAGTGTGAGTCGACTCCTGGGACAAGTGAGTCTCATTAGGAGGAGCGAAAACACTCAACACTGGCCTCATTACACAGAGAGAAAGAGAGAGAGAGGGAGAGAAGGAGGGAGGAGGAGATGGAGGAGAAAAGCGAGAGAGATAGAGAGGGAGGAAGACAGAGAGAGGAGGGGAACTTCAGAGAGGACAGAGAGATTGAGAGAGGAGGAAGGACTGAGAGAGAGATGGAAAAGAGAAATGCTGACACAGTGGGAGAGAAAGATGAAAGAGAAAGAGGAAAAAAGAGGGATAGAGAGGACTGAAGGGAGGGAAAGCAGAGGTTCTTAGGCCAGACACTTCGCCCACCTGCCCGAGTGTGGGGGTGGTGTGTGTTGGCGGTTGTCGGGGCCGATGGCGCACATTGGCAGCCTCATTTTCGTCACTCTGCCGCCAAACTCCAAACAGGAAGTGAACATGGGCCACAAGAGATTCCTTCGATCTCCGGTTGCAACTGACTTCTATTGAAAAAGACATGGCCGTCTCTCTGTAACTGCTGCTGTCAGGTTCCTCGTTTTGGTCTTAAAATGTTCGTATTGACCCACTCGCCATGATCCTGCTGTTTATTTCACTATTTTGTCCCTTTAATAACTGAAAAATCAGGTGCCTTCTTTCCTTGAGGTCCCCTGCCAAACCTGTGGGCGTGTACCTTCAAGAACCTCACTCTTGATAGATCTTTTTCACAGCGGCTGGAAGTGCCCCGCTTTAGGTTTGCGGAACTTCCTGTTAATGGTTTTCTGTGGCAAAATCTGTGGAAATGTCTCACATTTTCTCCACCAGCTTCATAAATCTGCCCCATCACCAAATCTTCAACCAACAAGGTCCATAAAGGATAAACGTTCTTCATGAAGAATTTATCCACAACGATCAAGGGAAGAAAGACGAAAGCTTAAAGGAGAACAACGACGAGCAGTAGAGAACAACTGAGCAAAACGAACATTATGGTATGCTGGAGATGTCTCGCATTCGAACTGCACAAATCTATCTACGCAAATATCAACATCATGGAATCGATTTTTAATTTTAATTGTAGAATCAGTCTGAGTGAACAATTTACTTATGTTTTATTCATTACCATAACATTAGTTTTGCTCAGTAGTTCGCTAATGCTCGTCGTTGTTCACCTTTCGTCTTTCTTCCCTTGATCGTTGTGGATAAATTCTTCATGAAGAACGTTTCTCCTTTGTGGACCTTGCTGGTTGAAGATTTGGTGATGGGGCAGATTTATGAAGCTGGTGGAGTAGGCGAGACATTTTGCCACAGAAAACCATTAACCGGAAGTTCCGCAAAACTACAGTGGGGCACTTCCGGCCGTTGTGAAAAATGTCTATTGCCTCTTTGATTTTGTGGATTTGCAAATATGGTCCCCTGGTTGCAGATTAGCCACTACGACTGCATCACAAGGTGGAACAGAGAGTTTTCGGAGCAGAACTCAGCCTAAATCCGCAGGGTTTGTGCGTTAAACATGTGTGAATGAAACAAAACACAACTCCAGGTGTGTTTGTGACGAGGAAACTACATTATAACAGAGACCAGAAAACAGAGTAATCTAGGCCCTTCCTTATTCTCTCAAATGTTTTAGAAGGTCTTTGGGAAAGATCTAGTTTGAAACCAGAATGCTTGGAGGTGGTGAGAGAATACAAATATCTTGGTGTTATTCTCAATCGATTGTGCAGTAATTTTTGTACAAATTAAACAAATTTGTTAGAGAAAATGTTACGTAATTAATAAATTTCTTATTTAGCAGCTTTTACCAAACACTGCAGGATGTAAAGAGCATTTATCACGACAAGAATAGATTAAAGAGGTTTATTTTTTACTTCTATGAGGTACTGACTCTTAATAAATAACATATTTAGATCACCATGTTGCCTTTTATTGTCCCCTCCCTTGGTTCTAAGTCGCTCCCCCTTCAGAGCGCTATCACAACACAATCAGCATGCGTCCTGCTAATGAAACTACCGCACATCATCAGGTTTGTCAAGCTGCTGTGTACAGTTTTGTGTCCTGTTTTTCAGATTTTGTATATACATAAGGTTGAATAGGGCCCAGGAGAGATCGCTAAATTACTCAAACATGCATGAATGACAGTTAAACCCTCTACAGGCAAGTTTTTGAAGAGGGAACAACGTTATAACATGGTAAAAACCTTAAAACACACAATTTTTCATATTTTCCCTCTTTTTATCAGGTACACTTCAAATGAATGTGTGAATACTGCAGTACTTCAGCTGTACTCCGCAGTACTTTGAGTCTGTACACGTGTCTTCGTTATGTGTACTTCAGTTCAAGGATAACTTTGGTATTTGAAAAAAAACCTGCACATTTGTGTGATTCAAACATTGGAATTATGAAAACACAAGGTTTCGTTTCATGATTAAATCTTTTGAACACCGGGCTGCAGTTTGGTACATTTGGTTCTGAGCGTTTTGGATGTTCTTAAACTTTTACTGCGTGTACTTCACAAAATACTACTTCAAAGTACAATCAGTACATCAGCGCGTCAGTGCTGGACACTTCTGGGCAGAGTTTGCATGTTCTCCCTGTGTCTGTATGTCTGCAGTGTTTCAGATGCCCTCCCGTCCCCTTATATCCTCTTATATCCGATGCCCTTCCATCTTCAAATTTATGCTTGTGCATCAGATGCCCTCCCATCCCATTTCTCTGTGTGTCAGATGCCCTCCCATTAAATCCTTCTTTATCCACTTAATCCATGTGTATCAGATGCCCTCCCATCCTCCTATAACTTTGTGAGTAGGATGCCCTCCCATCCTCATATAACTTTGTGCGTCAGATGCCCTCCCATCCTCATATAACTTTGTGCGTCAGATGCCCTTCCATCCTCATATTTATCTTTCTGCATCAGATGCCCTCCCATTAAACCCTTGTATATCCATGTGTGTCAGATGCCCTCCCATTAAATCGTTCTTTATCCACTTTATCCATGTGTGTCAGATGCCCTCCCATTAAATCCTCATATATCGCTGTGTGTCAGATGCCCTCCCATCCTCATATTTATCTTTGTGCATCAGATGCCCTCCCATTAAATCCTCCTATATCAATGTGTGCCAGATGCCCTCCCACACCACCCTTAATTGTGTGTGGTACCCTCCCGTCCTCTAATCCTCCTCCTGTGACTCAGATGCCCTCCCATCCCACTTTCTGTAACAATAAAGGACAGATTGGTGGTGCGAGACGGCGCAGAGCGGTGTTTTGTTCTCCGTGTGAGGAAGGCGCCGCTGACATTTACACAAGCGTCTCGGGAAATCAACTCGTCCAATTAAAACCAATCAAAGGTTTTTACAACAGCGGCGCGTTTCCTCTGCAGACTCAGGTTAACAGCTCCACACACACGCAAATGTCACACAGCCAATAACTGTCAGAACACTCAGAGTGGTTAGCCTGTCTGCTCTCACTAAGGAGGTTGCGGGTTTGACTCCTGGTCAGGGATGGGCAGTATATCAGACCCAGTATCGGTATTGGCCGATATCAATTACAAGACTCATTAATACTAAAACTACTCAATATTCAGGAAAGTTAATTTCTGTACCATGAATGTGACATTTTTTAGTATCGATACCTCAAATGAGTATTTAGTTTTAGTATTGATTAGTATATGATGTTTTATACTTCTGCAAGTGTGGTAAATATCAATGCCGCAATATTTTTTTGTGCTTCCTCATTGTCTGTGTGCCCTTTTTGATCAGACTAATGAGTCAGAATGGAAATAGAACAGGATTATAAGGCTCTATGTTACACAACACTGTGACTAATTAGTTTATATCCCACATACATTGATTTTTTTTTATTATATTTACAAAAGTGAAAAGTTAATTTGTGATCCTTACTTAAACTTAAGAGAAATTTGTGAATCGCACTATGGATTTTAAAGGTGAAATATCAGTATAAGCAAATATCGGATATTGGTATCAGCTCAAAAATAATACTGGCCATACTAATCCTGTGTGTAACTTTTCTGAGGAAGGGTTGGTCAGATGTTAAGGTAATAATATACTAAAATTTCAAACTCGACTTGATCACGATAATAGTAAAAAAAACACTTTCTTTAGGTAATAGAATGTCATTTTCCACATTAAATGGTAATACTTTCTTTTCTATTCCCATGTGGTCTTATATCTGCGTAATCCCTCAGTGGTCCAGGTCTAAACCAGGTCTAAACCAGGTCTAAACCAGGTCTAAACCAGGTCTAAACCAGGTCTAAACCAGGTCCATGGGCGTATACTAGTCTATGTGCTCTTATACTTGTTCTGATACAGCTCAAGATTGTTCTAAAGATATTCAGAAAAGCTTCATTTGAATGGGACTTTTTAGTATCGATACCTGCTCAAATGAGTAGTTTTAGTATCGATTAATATCTGCTTTCTGATACTCGTGCATGCACTGTAATTGTGTTTGTGGCCGACTCTCCACAGATATAATACATAACCTGACCTGGCATTTAGGGTTGATGCTTAAAATGCTCTGTTCCTCCTTGTGATGTCATGTAGTGGTAGTTTTCAACAGCTCCTTAGTTCAGTAGAGACGGGCAATTCCAGGGCTGAATCCAAATGTTTCTAGTGAAGGTGTGTGGAGTTTAAAAACACAGTGGAGCACTTCCTGTATCACCACATGACATCACAAACAGAAAACACTCGGTTTGAGAGAATAACTCTAAATGTGCAGGATTTGTGTTTTAAACATGTTTGAATGAAACAAAACACAACTCCTGGTTTGTTTTTAATGAGGATAATAGTGTAATATGGGCCCCTTTAATAAACACAAGACAGATAACTTTACTGTGGAACTTTTCAGGCAAAACAACTTTCTCCATGGAGACGCAAGTGGCATGCCCAGCACTAGAAAAGTTACTTACAACCCCGAACAAAACTTGCAGACTTCCTCGCAGTCCTGCTCCTATAGACAGAGGATAATGTCAAAGCAGAAATGAGTGGAATTGTAATGTTCCAACTGGCCCCAAACACATCGATCAGGCCGAGCTTAAGGGCACCCGCTGCAGGTAAAGTGTGCTAACCGTCCACAACAAGGAACTAGCCAAATGTCACACAGCAACCTTTAGCTCACAGCGCAGGGGAGGAAGAGAGAGAGGAAGTCAGACAGTGTGAGAGAGAGAGAGAGAGAGAGAGAGAGAGAGGGAGTCATACAGTGAGAGTGAGAGAGAGAGTGAGAGAGAGACACAGCGAGAGAGAGAGAGGAAGTCATACAGTGAGAGAGAGAGAGAGAGTGAGAGAGAGAGGGAGTCATACAGTGAGAGAGAGAGTGAGAGAGAGAGACACAGCGAGAGAGAGAGAGGAAGTCATACAGTGAGAGAGAGAGAGAGTGAGAGAGAGAGGGAGTCATACAGTGAGAGTGAGAGAGAGAAAGGGAGTCTTACAATGAGAAAGAGCGACAGAGAGACGGAGAGAGAGAGGGTCCTAAAATGAGAGAGAGAAAGAGACGGACAGAGAGAGAGAGAGAGAGGCTCCTACAGTGAGAGAGAGGGAGAGAGAGATGGCGAGAGAGGGAGTCATACAATGAGAGAGAGAGAGAGACAGAGCAAGAGAGAGACAGAGCGAGAGAGAGACAGAGAGAGAGAGGGTCCTACAGTGAGAGAGAGAGAAAGACAGACAGAGAGAGAGAGAGAGGGTCATACAGTGAGAGGGAGAGACAGACAGAGAGAGAGAAAGAGAGAGACGGTCGTACAGTGGGGGGGGCTACAGTGAGAGGGAGAGAGAAAGCGAGAGACAGATAGAGGGAGGGAGAGACAGAGAGAGAGAGACAGGGAGTGAGAGGCAGAGAGAGAGAGACAGTTGTACTGTGAGAGGGAAAGAGAGAGCACGACAGAGCGAGGGGGGGTTCTACAGTGAGAGGGCCAGATTCAAGTGCTCAGAAGAGAGAGAGAGAGAGAGAGAGAGAGAGAGAGAGAGAGAGAGAGAGAGAGAGAGAGAGAGAGAGAGAGAGAGAGAAAGTGGGTTCTACAGTGAGAGGGCCAGATTCAAGTGTTCAGAAGAGAGAAAGAGAGACAGAGAGAGGTGAGACAGAGAGAGAGAAAGTGGGTTCTACAGTGAGAGGGGCCGGACTCCTGTGTTCTGGAGTCCATTTTAGATCATAATTCTGGAAGTGCATATGACAGAGAGAAGAGAGAGAGACAGAGAGAGACAGAGAGAAAGACTGAGGTGATGATTTTTTTTTTATTTAATGTGTGGTTTTAGTGACACCAACTGGAACACATAGACCTCCTTTGTTTCAACCTCATGATGTTAATTAAACGGTCATGTGTGAAGTCATCGTTCATTTGTACGCTTTGTATCATGTCTTTTGTTACCACAGCCCTTATTTACAGTAAAGTATAAAATGTGATTCATTCTCTCTGTCGTAGCGTGTGGACAGGAGAGCTGGAGATCTGTCTGTGGAGATCTGTATTTGGTATTAAACTTACAGAAAATCGTTCTGTGGCCTTCGCCCGTTTTCTTATACAGCAACCAGAAACTTATGATAGCAGACAGAGAGAGGGAAAGACAAAAACAGAGAGAAAGAAAGAGACAAAAACAGAGAGAGAGAAAGAGACAGAGGGGCAGAGAGAGAGAGATGAGCTGTAGAAACATCCAGTGTCCTTTGTGTCTCAGTCAAAGGTCTCAGTGCAACAGAAGGACTGGTCAGGTAGGGTCAGCAGATCCTGTGTCAGGACAGTCTGAGGAGAGGAAAAGCCCTCTGGACAAAAGTGTCCCTCCTCAGTGTCCCACGGCATCGCAGCAGTGCCCTTGTCCTGACCAGCCAGTCCTTTCCACATTCTGTTCAAATCCAGAAGGGAAAAGACAGTCCAAACTACTGTCCAACCAGTTTATCAAATGCAAAACACATGTCCTCTTGAAAACATTCAGAACAAAATATAATATATATTCTTTTACCTGAGAAAAATTAATACTTTAGAGCTTCTATGCTGATTCTGAGAAAATCCATGCTGTTTCTCAGTCCTTTATGTTTTTCCTTCTTTTTTCCGTATAAGCAGCTGTATTTGTTTTTGACCCAAACAGACCATCTCTCTCCGGAAACATTATAAAGTAGATCAGAAAATAGTGTAATATGGACCCTTTAAAAGACAAAATGATTGACCTTGGTTTGTTGCAAATCAGGTTTGTCACTCTATTTTGCGTTTTCTCTTTCAGTAATCCAGGTACATTGTAATGAACCAGACGTGGCAGTCCCTCTGGTGTGAACACTCACACTTTGGCCTGTTTTAAGTGTCAGTCCTGATTAGCCGCTGCTAGCTTTAGCCTTACATTTATGACCAATTTTATGAGATTAGCTTGTATTCCCTCTCTCACACTTTTTCCTCTTTCTTTCCATCTCTCTGCCTTTTATCTCCCTCTCTCTTCTCACATCTCTTACTCATTCCCTTCTTTATTTCTCTTTTTCCCTCCATCTTTCTCCTCCGTGTATCATGCTGTGCTTTGTAGTGAGTTTTAAAGGGGGTAATTGAAATTCAGGATTGGAATTTGAAAGTTCTAAGTTAAAGCAGGACTCACGTGGCCTCTGTGTTTGGCTTTGACTAGAAGTAAAGTAACATCACTATTCACCAAAACAAACTGTGGTTTATGAATATTTATTGACCAAGTGAAACCTACAGCATTTAGATTATCGAAAGTTATGTGTAGTCTAAACTGATCAATTAAGCCAATCTTTGATATATGCGTATACGACCAGGGAGAGTGGAGATGTCCAGTCACGGCGTGGTCCTGAGAGGTCTTAGACTTAGACTTAAGACAAACTTTATTGATCCACAAGGGAAATTATTTGACAGGTCCAAAGGTTTGGTGGTCTGATATCCTTAGGGCGTAGAGCCTGAAGAATCAAATGAGTTGAGATAGACGGAGACCACGTGATCTAAACAGTAACTCAGGCAGCATGAGGCTGTATCCTCTGTTTAAATAGGAGCCGGTCTGATAGCGCTGGTCACAGATTAAGGCCAATCAATCAAAAGGCTCTTGGCTACAAAAACGCAATTATTTAAATTTGGAAAAATATGAAACCTTGCCTCAGTGGAGGAGTTCAAGTATCTCGGGGTCTTGTTCACGAGTGAGGGGAGGATGGAGCATGAGATTGACAGGTGGATCGGTGCAACGTCGGCAGTGATGTGGTCGCTGTATCGGACCGTTGTGGTGAAGAGGGAGCTGAGCCGAAAGGCAAAGCTCTTGATTTACCGTCAGTCTACGTTCCTCCCCTCACCTATGGTCATGAGCTTTGGGTAATGACCGAAAGGACAAGATCGCAGATACAAGCGGCCGAAATGAGTTTCCTCTGCAGAGTGGCTGGGCGCTCCCTTAGAGATAGGGTGAGGAGCTCAGTCACACAGGAGGAGCTCGGAGTAGAGCCGCTGTTCCTCCACGTCGAGAGGAGCAGCTGAGGGGAGGGCATCTGTTCTGGATGTCTCCTGGACGCCTCCCTCGGGAGGTGTTCCGGGCACGTCCCACTGGGAAGAGGCCTCAGGGAAGACCCAGGACACGCTGGAGGGACTATGTCTCTCGGCTGGCCTGGGAACGCCTTGGGGTCCCCCCCGGAGGAGCTGGAGGAAGTGTCCGGGGTGAAAGAAGTCTGGAAGTTTCTGCTTAGACTGTTGCCCCTGTGAAATGGATGGATGGATGAAAGCTTTTTTTCGGCCAGATTAGCTACAGTAATTCCTCTCACATTACGCATTCTGAAGCATTAACAGTTTTACACAAACAGAAAATATTCTCATGACATTTACAGATCAATATTCCAACAATCATGGACAATATTCACAGCAGGAACAGTTCACACATTCTTCTTTCTCCGGAGAAAATCATTTAGCTGAGATTGTTTGATCAAACAGTGTGTTTTATTTGTATCTTGGTTATGGCCAGTTTATGGGAATTTACTTCAGTCAATTGGCTTCTTTGTAGGAGAAACACTGTAGATCCTGCAGCTCTTTTGTGTACGAGATCTTTAACTCTGTGTAAGAGGATATGAAGGAACGGCTTGTCTTAATTTGACAATGTCCAGAGAGCTGAAGGGAAGTGGGGGAAAGTCCAAAACTTTCCTTTTTAAAGTTCTGATGCCATGGCAACAGTGAAGTCGGTGCTTCTCACAGTTTCATGGGTCAATATGACCAATAATACTACAATAATGCAATAATACTACTCTTGATTGCTCTTTCTCTCTATCACTCCTCCTCTCCCTCTTCCTCAAACACGTCTGCGCTCGTCGTGACGCTGCATGACTCAGATGCACCGAGGAGCCCAAATTTGTCCAGATTTTAAAATAATCCCGCAACAAAAATCCCAATTTTAAAGGGGCTTTATTGGTAAAACTGAACTTTAAACTGTACTGATCCAGAGCAAACTCACAGAAACATGGCGTATCACTCCTCCCTCACTCCATCATCCTTCCTTCTCCTCCCTCTCTCCGGGTAAAACACTTGACTCTGGAGTCAGGGAGCGCGTGGGTGTCACCGTTTTCATTGGCCCCCGCTGTGCCACGGTCCAAATGTGCCAACGCGCCAACGGGCTGATCGCACATGATGGATACAGCAGGGCACAGGGCTCACGGGAGGGAGAGAAGAGAGAGGGAGAGGTAGAGAGGGAGGGAGAGAAAGAGAGAAGCGACCCCTCCCCTCACTCCTCTGCAGCGGGTGACTCCTGCCCTCGCCATATTAACCGGACTCCAGGTTTGGCACAGACACATGCACTGTAAAAATCACTTAAAATATAACAGTATATAGGATTAACCTGCATTCAGCTGGTTTACTTCACTCACAGCTACGAATTTGTGGATCTTAATGACTGTGGTAAAGTAACAGTTATTTTCACGGTGATAAAAGCACATTATTTGTCAATCGGACTAAGATCAACTTGAATGAGACGAGTAACTTCAACAGTTGTTACACGTGAACAACTTCACGTGGAAATAACGTGGAACAACTGTTGAAGTTACTGGACACTCCTGCTCACCCACTGCACCAGACTATAGAGGGACAGAGGAGATAATACTCCCTACAACTGTACAACAACTCACCCACTGCACCAGACTATAGAGGGACAGAGGAGATAATACTCCCTACAACACCAGACTATAGCGGGACAGAGGAGATAATACTCCCTACAACAGCTCACCCACTGCACCAGACTATAGAGGGACAGATAATACTCCCTACAACTGTACAACTCACCCACTGCACCAGACTATAGAGGGACAGAGGAGATAATACTCCCTACAACACCAGACTATAGAGGAACAGAAGAGCTCATTCTCCAACAGGCTCCTACAGCTCCGCTCAAACAGTGAGAGATACAGGACTACAGTCATAGTATAATACTCCCTACAACTGTACAACAACTCACCCTTATGTAGCAGATAATACTCCCTACAACTGTACAACAACTTTAATCTCAATTAACAGATAACCTTATGTCCTGTCAGTCAGCAGAGTATTTACACTGTAAATATTGTCTCTTGTTTATAGCTGTGATTTTATAGTTTATTTTATATTTTATTACTTATTTTTCTATTTTATTTTGACTTGTACATTTACATTTATTTTTATAATTATGTCTCATTTGACACTTGTCTCTTGCTCTTTTTGCTACACCATCTGTTTTTGTTACTCTCTGTTATTATATTATATTGTGATGTTTGAGCTGCTGTATCCAAATAATTTCCCTTGTGGATCAATAAAGTTTGTCTAAGTCTAAGTCTAAGTCTAAGTGACGTGTTATTGCCAAGAGTCCAGCTCCATTTCCCAGTCTGTTCCGGTCCTCCTTTTCCTCCCTCCCTGTTTTTCCGACATCTGCCACTCATTCCCGAATCATCCCAGGACCGTCTCTCTACACTCCCTCTGTTCATTCAGTCTGTGCCACATTACACCTGTTCACCTGTTTTGTTTCTTCCAGTTTGTTTTGAGCCCTAAGTGCGGAGGCCTTGGTTGAGTTCACATGGAATGACCGAGCGATATTATTTTATTGTTACACATGTTACGATGTGTTTTCAACTTAAGATGAACAAAAGTTTTGCTATGTTTTTTTCAGAGACTAATAAATATTCAAATCCTTGTGTACCTGATGCAGATCTAAATGGCATTATTGTAGAATAGAACCGATAGAATATTAGATTTTACAATGTGGAGTTAGTGCACAAAGTGGATCACTGATAAACTCACAGGAGCATGTGTGTACACTGTGTACTTCAGTGTTTCCCAAGCAGAGGTACGGGGATCCTTTGGGCCAGGGGGTACTTGAAATAGTTTAAGATTTTTTTTAAAAGGGTATTAGAATGAATGTATTCTTTGTAGTATGTTTTAAGAATCATGGAGGATTTGGGACATCAGTATCGTTAAAACAAGATAGTAAAACAAAAAAGTGTAAATGTACAAACTGACCATACACTATTACAGCGAAAGGATTTCTGTGCTCAGTTTTTGTTTTAGGGTTAGGGGGTATTTGGAGGGTGAGACAAAGCACAGGGGCACTTGAGAAAAAAGAAGAAAAAAAAATTCAATAACAAATTATACACAAGAAGAATTTCATGAGGGTTGAACTGTGGTTGTCCCTGGCTCCTAAACAGGGAGGAAGAGGCGGATGAAAGGAGAGGAAGAGGGGGATGAGAGGAGAGGAAGTGGAGGAAGGGAGGATAAGAGGAGAGGGGGATGTAGGGCGTGTTGAGGTGGGAGTCTCAGTAATCGTTCCATGTTCTCCCTCAGGCCTGAGCTACTCTGTAAACGAGACAGTGTTTAAGCTAATGCGCTAATGTGGCTCTGCTCTTCTCTCAGAGCACACACATCCCTCTCTCCTCCTCCTCCCTTCATCCGTGCCCTTCTCTCCCTTTCCTGCTCTCTCCTCCGTTGGTCTCTCCCTCTCCCCTTCTCCTCCCACTCCTTCCTCTCCTCTCCCCCTCTGTTGACTCCCTCGTTCATCTTTTCATCTCTTTTCCTCCATCCTCGATCCTCCTTTTCCCTTTCTTCGCTCTCTCCTGCTTCTCTATCCCCCTCCTCCTTCTCTTCTCTCCAAGATCTCTCCTCTTCTCCCTCTCTCTGCTTTCTACTCCCTTTCCCTCCCTCCTTCTGTTCCCTCTCTTCTCCTCTCTTTCTCCTCCCTCTCTCCAAACAGTGTGGACGGGACAATGTGATTATCCATGCGGATTACAGAACACAGAGGGGACTTCCTCGTACATGGGGCCACACAGGCTGGAGCCGGGCTGTAGTACAAATACTATAAAGACTTCACTGTGTAGTACTGTGGATTTTCTGAAAACATTTCAAAGTATAATAGGGGTGGGTCACACAAATCAGATTTTATTTTTTCTTTTGGAATCCATCGTAAGTGTGCTAAAATGTCTCTTATTTGGGTTGCCAGTTTCATTGCTGAAATTCAGTTGGTTTAAAGCTAAAATGAGTCTCTGATCTGAACGGTTACTACCTAAAGCCCAGTGCAATCATTTAATCTGAAATGTTCCACAGTCTGGCATTCACTGTTCAATGTTGCATTAATTGAAATTCATGTATTTTTATAGCTCAGAAAACACCTTGAACAACATGAAATCTTGGCAAAAGGAGAAATACAATTTGTCAGCTGGACAGAGTTTATTTGGTCGAATACGTTTCGCAGCTCATCCAAGCTGCTTCTTCAGTTCTGGTCAGAGAAGAAGCAGCTTGGATGAGCTGAGAAACGTATTCGACCAAATAAACTTTTGTCCAGTTGACAAATTGAATTTCTCTTTTTGCCATGGATTCTACCTGGACAACTGAGGGATTTTACAAACATCCAATCTTGCAGGGATCGTTGCTCCTCAGATCTGACCTGGTTTAATTCCACACTGTGAAACATTACAGGAAAAGCAAGAACTTTTCAATGGAGACAGGCAGGTGACAAACCCTCCACCAGCGCTTCCATATTTGTATAAGAGAATATAGTCCATAGCAAATAAAAACTAAAAAATATCTTAACTTATCTTTGACAATATGGCCTGAAATCATGATCAATATAATCCTGAAAAACAAATATAATAAGACCCGATTCCTGAATGTAATTCCATACATACTTACCAAGAGTGAAGCAGTTAAAATGGGGCTAAAACAGTAGCTGACTTCAAGATGGACTGGACTCATAATACAGATGCACTGTACAGGAAGGGCCAGAGTCGGCTCTATCTCCTGAGGAGACTGCGGTCCTTTGGAGTGAGAGGGCCACTCCTGAGGTCCTTCTATGACTCTGTGGTGGCATCAGCCATCCTGTATGGTGTGGTCTGCTGGAGCAGCAGCGTCACAGAGAGGGAGAAGAAACTGGACAAGATCATCAAGAAGTCCAGCTCAGTCCTGGGCTGTCCTCTGGACTCGGTGCAGCAGGTTGGGGACAAGAGGGTCCTGGCTAAACTCATGTCTATGCTGGACCATGAGTGTCACCCCCTGCAGGACGCCCTGTCTGCTCTGGAGAGCAGCATCAGTGACAGACTGATTCACCCTCGCTGTGTTAAGGAGAGATTTCGCAGGTCTTTCCTTCCTGCTGCTGTCAGACTGTACAATGATCAATGCTAGTCATGTGTCATCTCCATAGCAACCATGTGTCATCTCCATAGTAATAATAACAATGTGCAATATTATTTAAAGTCACTGTACCTGCTATTATTTATTTACCCACCACTGTCCATCACTGCAATGTACACAATCATCTCAGAATCAAAACACTTATTGTGCAATGTTCCTGTGCCTTTTAGCTTAGCTTACAGTGTTGTGTTTTTTAGTTGATTGTAAATACTTATTATTATTTATCTTGATTTGATGCATGCTCTTATTTCCTACTGTTTCTGTAACTTGCGTTGTGACACTGCAATTTCCCCATTGTGGGACAAATAAAGGATTATCTTATCTTATCTTATGGTGCTGTATCTTGGAGAAGACATTCTGAACCCTGAAACAGTCTGCTGAAAGTGCATGGACTTTAAAAACACAGACCAGGTGGAACCATGTACTGTATAAATGGACATAGCTATCCCATTAGCTGCTGCATTCCAAATAGGAAGTGAACACGGATGCGTTTCTGGCTCCATCGACTCCAGTTCACTTTCTATTGAAAAACCATCACCCGTCTCTCTGTAACTGCTGCAGTGAGGTCATTTAGGTCTTAAAATGTTCATATTAACCCACTCTACGTGATCCCAGGGTTTTTGTATCGTCTGTAAATCAACTATTCCTAATATGGAAGTGGCTCCAAATTCACCCCTATAATTGCTAGCCTCGTGAGCTTCATTTGGCTGGATCTGAACGCCGTGGGTGACGTCACACTCTCTTAGTCCACTTCTTCACATCGTCTGTGGGTGGAGCAGTGTTTGGAGTGAGGTAAGGACAGCACACTGGGTTTATGGGTGGTGTTTCTCGTGTTTTCTACGGTCCATATTTTGAATGTGAAAATGACCTTAACGACAGGAGATTTGCTAATTCTGTGAACAATATTCACCCTCACGCCTCCAAAGATTCGTGATATTGTCCTGCACCCGGAATGTCTCTGTGCCGCTCCTCCTGTAATCAAATTTTAATGAAACCTAAAACTTGAAGATCACAATGGCCCAAAGCACAGGGACACACAAGTTTGCTCTTTAGAGTTTATGAAAAATACACACCTTTGGTTGAGTTGTATTATTGTGTGCGTTGGAGAGAGTGACATTGACAAAATGAATATCTCAGTTTTTTATTTTTTTATTTTTTCATCATCGCAATAACAATAGTGGAAGACATAGTGGCAGTGCATCTGATACTGACAAGGTATCGAAAAAGTAGTCTCCATGCTATTGCTTTGTCTAGAATGTTCCACAGTATAGATTAAACCCATCACGAGGGAGACAAACAGGTGACAGCACTACGCTACATTACAGTTCAGATCTGTGGAGAGTCGCCGCTATTCGCAAAAGGAATTATATTTTTGAGCGATAGAAACACCTGTGAAGAATAAATGCAAGATGGATGTGTTTAATGTCACGGCAAAGCAATGACATCTCCATGGAGACAAGTAGGTGACAGACCCTCCACCAGAAAAGTTACACAGTGCACCTTTAAGTATATGTTAAAACTTCTAAAAATATTAAGAGATGTATGAAGTACTTTAGCACTGCCGTCGAGCCCGAGCTCCTGACCCTGTCCAGCTGTGGGCCTGGCTTCAGCACACAGCAAAAATGGCCTAAACATTCACTTTATTCCAGACGTTTCCGTGATTTTGGTTGTAATATTTTGCATGGGGTTACCAATCTCCGCAGTAAATAAGTTCTATCTGGACCACGAAACCATTTTAAAGGTTCTATTGTACAAAATTGACTATTGTGAGCTTTAAGCCATGTTATAATGTTGTTACCTCCTCATTCACACCCTGAGCACCAGATGGAGTGGCAACAGGGTCACAGTGCAATAAAGAGGCAGCCTGTCACCACTAGGACTGTAAGGAAGACATATAATACTCCCTACAACTGTACAACAACTCACCCAATATGACATATAATACTCCCTACAACTGTACAACAACTCAGACTATAGAGGGATAGAGGAGCTCATTCTCCCAACAGGCTCCTACAAACTCCGCTCAAACAGTGAGAGATACAGGACTACATTCATACTATAATACTCCCTACAACTGTACAACAACTCACCTTATGTAACAGATAATACTCCCTACAACTGTACAACAACTCAGACTATAGAGGGACAGAGGAGCTCATTCTCCCAACAGGCTCCTACAGCTCCGCTCAAACAGTGAGAGATACAGGACTACATTCATACTATAATACTCCCTACAACTGTACAACAACTCACCCAATATGACATAATACTCCCTACAACTGTACAACTCACCCTTATGTAACAGATTAGCCTGTGTTTCTTGTTCACCGTTTTTTTACTCTGTGTTGTTGTAATATAATGTGATGTGTGAGCTACTGTGTCCAAGTAATTTCCCTTGTGGATCTGTCTGTCTAAGTCTAAGTGAAATACCTGAAGTTGTGTTTTGTTTGAGTAACCCTTTATTATTAGTCTGTCTACACATCCAAACCTCAGAATGCTCTGTTCCACCTTGTGATGTCATGAAGCCACAGTTTTCACGTTAACAGCTCCTTTTACCTTTTGTTGAGTAGAGATTGGCCTTTCCAGGGCTGAAATTATCCAAAAACAGTAGGGCACTTCTTGTATTACCACGACATCACAAGGAGTGTTTTCTGTTTGAGAGAAGAACTCAGCCTAAATATGCAGGGTCTGCGTGTGTGAAAAACATAACGCAAAGTATGATTTTAATGAGGAAACACTATCACAAAGAAAATAGTATAATATGGTCTCTTTAAAGCCCCCCAGAGAATTAGTGCAGTGTTGACGTGTTGGTGCACATGGACATTTTACACAAATAAACCTACTTCATTTCATATTTTAGTAGCAAAACCTTTCCCAAAAAGTGGGCAATAAAATAAAATGTATACAATTTTTATACAGCTGTTTTCCCCCTTCAAGGCTCAAAACTCTTCACATCAAGGAGCCACTCAGCCATTCACACAGAAACACACACAAATACACCAGTGTACGCAGTGTCTTGCCCAAGGACACAATAACAGCATTCATCTGTGGGAGCTGCTGGGATCGCACCCCTAACCTGCGGGTCAGTGGATCTGACCACTCTACCAATGATGTTTATGTCAAGAATGGGTCACGATTTCTCAAACATGCATGAATCAGTCCAAATACAACTTCAGAGGGTAAATGAGAAGGAAATAATGATAACATGGTCTGAAAAGTCTATTTTGCAGAATAGACCCGCTTTAAGGCTTTGAAATGTCTTTGAAAGTAATGTCTTAAGTGTAATTGCACTGATAAATCTGAGGCTCATTTAAAACAGGCCCTCATATGAGTCTTTGATGGGGCCAGTTGAAAGAGAAGAGTCTAAAAATAACTCTAAAAATATTCAGATCATTAGAATGTGAGCAGGACTGTGGCTTTGAAGTGCAGCCGCTAATGTTTCTGAGACTATGGCGTACTGAAATCATCTCATTCACATCACTTTTCAGAAAACAAGGAAGCCCCATCGAGATCTGAGGGGTCACTGGTCCTGAACTAGAGCTGATCTAAGGCTAAACCAAGATCTTAACCTGGACTTAACCAGGTCTAAAACAGGACTTAAACCAAGCCTAAGACAAGGACTTAACCAGGACTTTAACCAGGTCTACAACCAGAACTAAACCAGGACTAAAGCCAGAACTAAACCATGTCTACAACCAGAACTAAACCAGGACTAAAGCCAGAACTAAACCATGTCTACAACCAGAACTAAACCAGGACTAAAACCAGAACTAAACCATGTCTATAACCAGAACTAAACCAGGACTAAAACCAGAACTAAACCATGTCTACAACCAGAACTAAACCTGGACTAAAACCAGAACTAAACCATGTCAAAACCCAGAACTAAACCAGGAATAAACCAGGTCTAAAACCTGTACTAAACTGGGTTCTAACCCAAGAATCCATGACCTAAGATAATAGATTTATTAAAAAGAATGAACATGAAGAAGAGGTCATGTCCTGTCCGGGAAAGACATAAACCAGGGCCTAAACTGACACAAAACTAAACGAGGTCTTAAACCCACAACCCGGTCTAAATAAGGTCTAAATCGAGGAGAAAGATATAAAGCAACCAGGGGTAAATCTGGATAAAACAAAAAGAGTAGCACAGTATATTTCTTTATTTAGTTTGTGCACTGTCTCCGTCGTATAAATAATCTACATGAAAACTAACAGGAGAAATGCATGGGGCAGGCTGTAGCACTAGAGTTAATCTCCACCTGTCGTCCCTGGTGTGTGTTTTTAGGTTTTAGGTTTTTTTTAGCACCCACCTTCTATAGCACCAAGTACTGTTTTACTGATCTGACTTGGAGACACATTTCTATTTTATCACGGACAAATAAAGTTCTATTGTGTACTTCTGGTCGACTTTTTTGACAGCTTCCATGCTCCCGCCCAGTTGTGTTCCTTGCGGAGCTTCGTCTGAAGGTGAAACTCACTCTTCAACACATTCTTCAGCCCTGCTCAGAGGTCTGATCAAACTTTTATGGTCTTTCTTCAAACTTTTTTGAAAAAGTACCAATCTGAAACAACAAGGCACAGGTTAGACTGAGTATGTCCACTATTAAAACAATATTACATGCTCTTGAGTACTTTGGGTTTGGTATTTAACGGGTCCATTTTATGCTAATTTCAGTTCTATAATGTTGTTTCCTCATCACAAACATACCTGGAGTTGTGTTTTGTTTCATTCACACAAACCCTGCATATTTAGAGTTCTTTTCTCATACATCACTAGAACCATTTGGATAATTTCAGTCCTGGAATTTCTGCTGCTACTGAACTAAAGGTAAAAGGTTAAACTATCACTGGATGACGTCACAAGGTAAAACAGAGCATTTTGAGCTTTGGAGAGAGGATTCCTCAAACATTTGTGAATGAAATACCATCAGGTATGTTTTTGAAAAGATGACAGCATTCATTCATGGCTTAAAGCTCGCAAGAATTTTAAAATAATGACTGTTTTAATAACACACATTACATTCCCATCAGTCAGCGCTCTGTCATGTGGATTCGGTGTTACAACTGTGTCTACTGGCAGCACTAGTAATTACCATGAAATCAAAAGATAACTGTGGCATGCTAATTTAAAGCAGAACTAAGTAACATTTTCACCTCATCAAACGTAATTTTAAGTCCTTGTGATGGTTAATTATATATTTTCTTCCCCTGCTGTCTCGAAGAGAGTCCTCCTGGAAAACCTTGGCTCGTTTTATATTTGGCAACATTATATGTTTTTGTATGAGATTGTATTACCTTATTTAAAAAAAAAAAAAAAAAAAAAAAAAACTTTGTTCCCTGACAGTGTATTCTCATAAGGGAGCTGTAAGGGGCGCTCTATCACTGCTTTAAAGGTGCCCTGTGTACCTTTTTGTTGGGGGTCCATCACCTGCTTGTTTCTAGGGATATGTCACTTTGAGCGGAGTTGCTTCTCCACAGATCTGACCTGTAACTTGGTCTGGTTTGGTCTCCATGAAGATTGAAAGGTTTAATAAACATACTGTGAAACATTCCCGACAAAGCAACAACATCTCCATGGAGAAAAGCATTTGACGGACCCTCCACCAGAAAAGTTACACAATTCACCTTTAAGCTCGCAGCTGTAATGAATAAGTTTGGACTCGATTTCTACCTGTGATGTAACAATCTGGGGAAAATTGAAACAGTGATTTCTGAGTCTTAATGAAACCAGCCTGTCTGTTTCTGTTAAATGAACAAAGTTATAACATGATTAAAAGCTCAAAAAAGTACATTTTGCATAATATGTTTCATTATTTTGTTATTTGTCAAAAAGAATCATTCCAACTGCCATTCACACGAACAAGATTATGACCCTACCCACACCATTTTCTGGCATTAAAGTTTTTGGTGAGTTTAAATGAGATGTGTCAGTCTTAAGTTGTGTTTTTGTTCTCAAACCGCCCACACACTACAGCTCCTTCTCCATCTGAACACCACATCGCTCCAGAACCAGACCTGACCCCAAACTCAAGACACTCAATATTTGCCAAAAGAAAGCAGAGTCGTTTGTTTTCAGCTACATGTATTTGAGTTAAAGGGTCCATATTACAATATTTTTTTGATCTATGTAATAATGTTGTTTTCTCATCACAAACACAGCTGGAATTGTGTTTTTCATTCACACGTTTAACACAAACCTGCTTATTTAAGCTGAGTTCTTCTCTCAAACAGAAAACACTCCAGGAAAACACTGTTCCACCTTGTGATGTCATGTGGTAATACAGAAAGTGCTCCACTGTGTTTTTAAACAGATTGACCAATCAGAGAGATGCATGGTCTGAGTACACCTCTCACGCATTCCACAGACGTAAGACGCCGTTTACTCGACCAACACAGAGGTTCTTAGCAGCTTTTTCCAACTGTAGCTTCCTCGCAGTTTGCACAAAGTTTGTTGCAATGGCAGACGAGAATCCAGTTAGCCGCAAAAGAAAGTCCATTTATGAGGTCGCTGAAAGAAGAAGAGAAGGGGAAAAGGAGCGAAGTCAAACTAAGGTGATTCTTGGAGATTCCTTCCAGTGATGGCGTGCACTGAAGCAGACGAAGAGTCTAAAGACTGACGCATTGGTCGATAAATGACTTCTGGACAGGAAACTTCTGCTTATCATTTGAAAACGTACAGTAGAGTTACAGCAGCAACAGAGATTCTGAACGGGCACCGGCTGTAAACAAGCAGCGTAAGCGTAAGGAGGAGGCGTTTCTACTTAGGGAGCTGTGGGAGAGGGTGGTGGTGTAATGCCTGAGGAACATTTGAAAAAGAACAGTCGCTGGATTTCTTGTTCCTTGGAAAATCCTCTATACAACCTTCAAGTAGAAGTACAAAGTAGTGGTCCAAAGATTACTGAAGTAAGAGTAAAACAGTATTTGTAAAGAGTAACTTTCAGAATGTAACATCTGATTTATAGTTGAAGTTTATGAAATTGCCAAAAAAACATGAAATAATGCAAAGATTGTGGTTTTATCAAAGCACAAACACACGTTTAAATAATTTAATACTATGAATTCAGTTTGTATCTCACAGTGGAATGACCAACTAAACCTTTTACTCAAGTAAGTATTGTTACCCTGGAAAATATATTACTCAAGTAGAAGTAAAAGTGTTATGTCCAAAAAAATACTAAATAAAACTACAACTACAACTCAAAAAGTTACTCAACTAAATGTAACCAAATAACACCAACCTCTGTGTAGGAAGGACTGGCCGGTTCGGCAAGTTTTCAGACGAGTTATGCCTGTTGGAACCAGACACAGTAACTGCAGCAGCCAATCTGAAGTGCCTTGCCTAACAACACAACACCAGCATGCACGTCGCTGTATAGGTTCCGCACATGTTCAACCCTTTTCTTTGGTTTCACGTCGCACTGGCTCAAAACCAGCCCCACATAAATCAGCTTTTGACAGTTGTGTTCTCAAAATGTGGATCCAATTTACCTCCCTCCACCTCAGACAAGTTAGAAAGTCTGTTTTTATCAGGTCTGTGCTCGCGCGCTCAGAGCCGCTCCACAGAGGTAAACAAACGCGGCGGGGAGCAGAGAAAGGCGCTGGTTTTATCGTGGATGGTCCCTGGCAGACGCAATGCCCGGACCCCCGCAAAGCTAATCTTCTGTGGGGAGATAAGAGCAGAGGAGAGGGGGGAGGAACCAGCACATCCAGAGAAATACAGAGGGCAGAATACAGGAGCTGCCCACACCACACAGGTTATTGGCAGAAATGTAAGATATGATTTTATTGCGTCTGTAAATTTGCAAAGGTAGGGAGGACTAGCTAAATCCTGCTAGAGTAATATACTGTATTTGGCAGTCTAACTTTTTCTTGAGTAAAAGTTATGATTCCTCTTCCCACTGTCAGTGACAAAAGCTTTACGCGGACAATATGAAATGATTTGAACATTTGTGTTTCTTACAGCGTTCCTTTGTCTATCCTTTGAAAATACCAGATTTAGAGCATTATTTAATGTGTTGTCCTCCCAGATACTGTACATTCACTTCACATTAACTCTCTTGTGCAAAAATGGTGTTCAGATGACCACCGTTGAAATCTTCTCACATTTGAACCACACCTGGATGAACGAGGGATTACACGTCCAGTTTAGTGGGTGGTTTAAAGCAGTTCGGATGCTGCTGTATCGTGCAGATGGTGGTCAGGCTCGTTGTACCAAGAGGAAAGGAAATTTCTTGGCCCAGCACAGAAGTCGATCACGCAACGCTTACAGTCTCTTAGAAAAGCTGTAAAAAGTGAATTCAGCATTTTTGATCGCCTGGGATCCAGAACACATTACTTACCCAGCCAGAACCACACGCTTTGACAACTCTTAACAAAGACGAGTGGATCTGGAGCCGTATCCTGTCTCCCTGATTTCAGAGGGCGTGATTGACAGATGGATTAACCAATCAGAGACGCATGGTCCAAACAAACATGGCTGCTTGCACATAATAAAACAAGAAAAAATATATCTGCGTCTATGTAGGACCTGGGTGGTGCTTTTGGGGGTGGTTTAAGTTCTAAGGGTGGGGTTGGTGGGGTATGTAATAAAAAAAAAAAAAAATTGGACCAGTTTAACAAGTATAACAATTATAAACACAAACTAATTACCGTTTAATTCTTTTTAAGATAATCTGCTTTAGGTTTATTGTGTCAGCGACATAAATTAGTTTCAGTATACCATCTATATTTTCTTCAGCAATATCACACTTCAAAATTTGTTATCTGCTAAGGTGTTATTAATGATTGATGTGTTGCCTTTCATAATTTTTGACCTCATGTGACTGTTCTATCAAATCCATCAAAAAATTGAGACTGAACTGGTATTAAACTTGGAACTAAACCTGGACTAGTCTAGTCAGGACTAAGCAAGTCCTACATGTGCTCAAACCTGGACCAAACAAACGCACGATATTTGAATATTTATAAATGTTTAGCTGTGCGTATGACTGAATGATTTATATTCCGCACTCTTCTCTCTTCTCTTTTAATGTTAATGTTATGATGATGATGACTATTTAGGTTTTGATTTGTTTGTATTGTGAGATTAATTTCTTTCTCATTCTGTAGGGCACTGAATTACTTTGTGTACGAATTGTGCTATACAAATAAACTTGCCTTTCCTATTAAGAAAAGATTGAGAAACAGCATGGATGGAGATGTCTTCCACATTTAAGAGACACATGCTACATTTGAGCAGCTGTCTCAAGTTTGGACAGATTTTTCACGCTCTATTGTCCCATTACAGATTCTTCTGGGTTCAGACAAAATGTAGAGATCATACAACAGAACACACACTTCAATACTTCAAAATGATTCACCCTGAGTTCAGATGGGCCTGATTGACAGGTGGTTTAGCCAGTCAGGGACCCACATCAGTCAGACTCAAGACACGATGGATAGAGTCGTTGGTGTAGACCAGACTGATGTCCATTTGTATAAAAAATACAGAGATCTGGATTTGCCAGGCAAGGATTTAGAGTCACTGTTGTTTATTCTTCTGGTTAAGAGAAAAACAAAGTCGCAGAGTTTTGTTATAGCCAAACTCAACGGTGGAAGTTGTAAAATGTATCAGTGACCAGTGGGATGCTGTAAAATGTGTCTTTATTGAACAGAGGTTTGATTCACGACTTGAGGCAGTGGGGAGCGTTTTCCAGGCACTTCATCAAAATCCCTCCAGCTTTAAGACCACTTCTTGGACCGGGCAACGCCAAAGTTTACTGACCTAATCCAGTATTTTCCAAGAGACAAAGCGACTATTTCACTGAGGAATAAAATGTGTGAAGCCTACAGAGACCTGACCTTCAAGAAGAGTTCTACTGAGGCATTTCCAGGTTAGGTTTGTTCCCTTCCACGCCAATTAGCCAACATATTAACCTACCCTCCATTTGCATTGACCTTTCGCTCTCCTACCTCCCTCATTCCTTTTTTACTCCCTTTCTCTTCCCCTTCTCCCTCCATGTGTACTGCCTTCCTTCTCTCTTCTCTCTACCCCTCTCTCCTCCCTTTCCTTCTATCCTTTCCCTCTATCCGTTGAAAATAGTCCCTTTAAATTAAGTGATTAAAGATTGCTCAAACATGCACTCCAAATACAACTTCAGGTGACTAAATAGTGAGGATAAACAATTATAACATGAATTAAAGCCGCGCACGGCTATGGTGGCCCTCGCCGCTCCGGCTCGCCACTCGCTCTTCCCGACAGCCACCCAGGCCGCCAGCTCGTCCACCGGAAAAATTACATAACGCACCTTTAAATGTATTGTAGGAGTCAGTGCGCCCCTGCTGGCGGACCATAAAAAATGCCACATGTCCAAAAAATGTTTTGTAATCGTTCATAGAATTTCATCCCCAAATCTGCACAGATCCTCCATCAGGAATTTACATAATGCACCTTTAAATGGTTTTGAGGGAGTCAGTGCGCCCTTGCTGGCCAACAGTGAAAAATGCCCCATGTCTGTAACATATTTATCTGCTTGGAATCATGCATAGAATTTAATCCCCGAATTTGGTCCAAATCCGATAATGAAGTTGTTTTATGTCTATGGTAGGGGGCGCTATAGTGTTCACTTTTCATATACTTTATAGTGTATTATATTCAGGTTGAGATCACGCATTAGAGATTAAAATTTCAGAACGATCGGATTAAGCATGTGCATGTAATAATTTTTAAACTATTTTTTTGGGGAGTCCTTGCACCCCTGCTGGCCAACCGTGAAAATTGCCCCATGTCTATATTATATTTGTTTGCTTGTAATCATGCATAGAATTTATTCCCCGAATTTGGTCCAGATCTGATAATGTAGTTGTTTTATGTCTATGCTAGGGGGCGCTATAGTGTTCACTTTTCATATACTTTATATTGTTTTATAATCAGGTCGATTTCAAACATTAGTGATTAAAGTTTCAGTGCTATAGGACAAAACATGTGCTTGTAAGATATTTTAAACTATTTTTTGGGGAGTATTTGCGCCCCTGCTGGCCAACCGTGAAAATTGCCCCATGTCTATAATATATTTGTTTGCTTGTAATCCTGCGTAGAATTTATTCCCCGAATTTGGTCCAAATCCGATAATGTTGACATTTCATGTCTATGCTAGGGGGCGCTATAGTGTTCACTTTTATTATATTTCATATTTCATAACATTCGGGCCGGGGTCACGCAGTTGTGATTTGAATTTGAGCTCTCTAGGCCAATGCCTGTGGCCGTGAGAGGTCATCAAAAAAACAGGAAATGCGTGCTACGGGCAAACCGTAAGGAGTTTACCAACAAGATAGAAGATTTATGTGAACCTATGTCTGTAGATGTGACATGTTAAATCTGAGCTCATCTGGACTAAACACAAAAGACTTGAAACTTTTTTCCACACACCCAAGTCAAAACAGCGCTGAATTTTTGATCCAATATGGCCGATTTCCTGTACGTCATAGGGCAGTGTTACGATTACCCTTTTTGCTTGTCTCCCTGAGCTCTATCACTGTTCCGAATTTCGTCAGCCTACGCCAAAATATGCTTTTCAGATGCCCATTCATTTGAAATTTGGCATTTTCAAGGGGGCGCTGTCGAGTGGGGTCACTTTGGGCATAGTCGCGATGCCCATTTTATCAAATTTTTCGCCGGACCGGTCGATCCGATACCCCCATGTGGGACTTTTCGTCGATGTTCAGGCCTTTAAAATCGCGATCGTTTGCAAGGAAAAATAATCACACAAACGAAGAACAATAGCCAAAAAAAAAATAAAAGCTCTGAAAAGTCAATTTTGAGAAACAGGTCTGCTTTAAAGTTAAAGTATCGATATTGGAGCTGAAAAAGCCGGATCGATACCTCCCTAGAGTGACACGAACCACTGGTTGTGCATGTCAAAAACCCGCCTCAGAACCTGTGCTCGCGGCTTTGTCCCGTCTCTGAGGAGGAAATGTGGCTCTTTTGGACAATTCATCGTGAAAAATGCATAACTCTTCAAAGTCGAGTGAAAGAAAATGATGCAACATCTGTAAAATATTCAAGAGACGTCTCACCCTATAAAGCAAGGGCGGTTTAGGAGACAGATATAGTGAAGGGTATGTCCTGTTACTGTGGCAGAGTGGTTAGCCTCCCTCTCAGTAAGGAGGTTGTGGGTTAGACTCCTGATCAAGTGACTACTATATCAACAACTACTACTATTACTACTACTAGGGCCTCCTTCTAACAGGTACTATTACTACTACTACTACTACTACTACTACTACTACTACTACTACTACTACTACTACTACTACTACTAGGGCCTCCTTCTAACAGGTACTATTACTACTACTACTACTACTACTAGGGCCTCCTTCTAACAGGTACTATTACTACTACTACTACTACTACTAGTACTACTACTACTACTACTACTACTACTACTACTACTACTAGGGCCTCCTTCTAACAGGTACTATTACTACTACTACTACTACTACTAGGGCCTCCTTCTAACAGGTACTATTACTACTACTACTACTACTACTAGGGCCTCCTTCTAACAGGTACTACTACTACTACTACTACTACTACTACTACTACTAGGGCCTCCTTCTAACAGGTACTACTACTACTACTACTACTACTACTAGGGCCTCCTTCTAACAGGTACTACTACTACTACTACTACTACTACTAGGGCCTCCTTCTAACAGGTACTACTACTACTACTACTACTACCTCCTTCTAACAGGTACTACTACTACTACTACTACTACTACCTCCTTCTAACAGCTACTACTACTACCTCCTTCTAACAGCTACTACTACTACTACTACTACTACTACCTCCTTCTAACAGCTACTACTACTACTACTACTACTACTACCTCCTTCTAACAGCTACTACTACTACTACTACTACCTCCTTCTAACAGCTACTACTACTACTACTACTACCTCCTTCTAACAGCTACTACTACTACTACTACTACCTCCTTCTAACAGCTACTACTACTACTACTACTACCTCCTTCTAACAGCTACTACTACTACTACTACTACCTCCTTCTAACAGCTACTACTACTACTACTACTACCTCCTTCTAACAGCTACTACTACTACTACTACTACCTCCTTCTAACAGCTACTACTACTACTACTACTACTACCTCCTTCTAACAGCTACTACTACTACTACTACTACTACCTCCTTCTAACAGCTACTACTACTACTACTACTACTACCTCCTTCTAACAGCTACTACTACTACTACTACTACTACCTCCTTCTAACAGCTACTACTACTACTACTACTACTACCTCCTTCTAACAGCTACTACTACTACTACTACTACTACCTCCTTCTAACAGCTACTACTACTACTACTACTACTACCTCCTTCTAACAGCTACTACTACTACTACTACCTCCTTCTAACAGCTACTACTACTACTACTACCTCCTTCTAACAGCTACTACTACTACTACTACCTCCTTCTAACAGCTACTACTACTACTACTACCTCCTTCTAACAGCTACTACTACTACTACTACCTCCTTCTAACAGCTACTACTACTACTACTACCTCCTTCTAACAGCTACTACTACTACTACTACCTCCTTCTAACAGCTACTACTACTACTACTACCTCCTTCTAACAGCTACTACTACTACTACTACCTCCTTCTAACAGCTACTACTACTACTACTACTACTACTACTACTACTACTACTAGAGAGTGTCTCCTCCTCTCATAAGTGGGTTGTGGGTTAGACTCCTGATCTCTTTGCGTTGGAGTGTCCATGTCCTCGTGTTACTGTGGCAGAGTGGTTAGCCTCATTGAGAGTGAAGAATGGATCATATCCAGAAGATAATTTTTCCTATGGGGACAATAAAAGTCAATATCCATTCTTTCTCTCTCCCTCCATCCTCTTAATCTCTGTCTTCACTTTCTTTTCTCTCTCCCGCCCCATAATCGTACTGTCTTCTATATTTATACTTCACTCTATGGTCTCTCTTTCAGTCTATCACCTCCCCTTTCTCTCTCTTCTCTCCCTCTGTCTGTCCCCCTCTCTTTTTCTTTTCATCTGTCTCTCTCTTCTACTCTCTTTTCCCTACCTTCTTCTCTCCACTTCCCTCTCTGTCCTGCTTTACCTCGCTTTCTCTTCTCCCTATATCTACTTCGCTTCTTTTCCTCTCCTCTCGGTTGCCCTCGATCTACTCTATCCCTGCCTCTCTCTTTTCTTCTGTTTATCTCTTCCCTCTCTGCATTCTCCCTTTCTCCTGTCTCCTCTTATTGTCTCCTCCCTTTCTCCTCCCTAAATCACTGTGTGTGTGTTGGCTCAGCACACATGCCAGGCCCCGGTGAAAGATGGAGGGGCACATTCACACGTGCCATCATCACATTCGATCGGAGAGAGGGATCCGGAGGGAGAGGCAGAAAAAGGGAGACAATATGATGTACGTATACTATGAAAAAGCACAAATACAGTACAAAAAAGTCTTCAAAACCTGAAAAACAGAACTAGTTCATTTGAAACAGTTTGCGGCAGTCCAAAGTTATTCCTAATTATTCACCATGATGAGTTTATACATGCTTTTCACAACTTTCAGAGACCAGTGTGGAGTTTTGCCATAATGGTAAAGATGACAGCTAGCATGCTAACATGAACCACCTCATTATTGGTCAATACAATGCTTTAAAATGCAGATATTGTTATAAACCACGGATGTAGGACTCAAAAGCAGACCAGAACTCATGTAAGATTAACAGGTTTATTGTACAAATGGAAAAGTAAATGAGCAAAAAGGGGTTGGTGGAGGCAGACAGGCACAAGGCAGGGGAGTCCAGAGGAACACGAGCCACGAGAAGAACAAGGGAGCCGAGAGGAGAGATCCAGGGAGCAGAAACAACAAAAATTACAAAAGGTCCGGGAACAAAATAAGAGCCAAAGAAGCGTGAGCCACGAGCGAGTTACCGGTGTGGTAAACTGACGAACTGGCAGGGAGAGGAGGAAGAACCGGGCTGATATGGGCAGGAGTAGATTGGGGATGGATCTCAGGTGTGTGATGATGAGGAGGCTGCAGCTGGTGTAAGGCGACTTCTCCCAAGGCAGGTGAGACAGAAGGGAGGGGGAAAGGGAGAGACTGGAGGATCATGATAGATATCAGGCGCGACTGTAGGGGTGGAATCTTAAGTGTTCCTTCATTCTTTCCTTCCCATTCTTCCCTCCTCTCCCCCTCACTCTCCCCTTTCGTCCAAGGGGCACGATACTCAAAACCGATTCCGATACCACAATTATTTTTTAAAAGCTCTTTCCTTAGACAATAGAATGTGATTTTCAGCATTCAATGGTAGTGCTTTCTTTGGTATTCCCATGTGGTTTTATATCTGTGTAATCCCTCAGTGGTCCAGGTAGGTTCCGTAGTGGACCAGGTCTAAACCAGGTCTAAACCAGGTCCATGGGCGTATACTAGTCTGTGTGCTCTTATTCTTGTTCTGATACAGCTCAAGATCATCCTAAAGCTTCAGGAAAGGTTAATTTCTGTCCTGTGAATGTGGCTTTTTTTTTTTAGAATCAATACTTGCTTAAATGAGTATGTAGTTTTAATACTAGTTTTTGTATTGATTAGTATGTGATTTTCAATACTTTTGACAACCCTACTGTAGAAAAGGTTTGGTTAGAGCTGGTATTGAACCCACAACCTCTTGAAAGAGCACCCGTCACACATAGTAAATAGTATCTTAAACTTTTACTTACTGGAGTTTCACAAACATCAAAATACATCAGCGCCATTCATGGCTAAACAATACTTTTACGCTCGCGTCTTTGTAGCATTCAAACTTCTACGCCTCATTCCTCTGCGCCCTGTTTCTTTACATTTCCACCGCTCTGACTAATGCGTCTCTCTGAAAACAACATCACGTATTCAGCAAACAGTCGAGAGGCCAATCTCCATCAGTCCATTTCTGCTCCATAATATTTCGCTGCAGCGCCAAAACAAAGCGCACGTCATTTACATAGCTCATAAATTCAGACTTTTTCCATTTGTGAAAAGGCCAGAGCGCAGTGACATTTCCCCGCGCGTAAAACTCCCAAAACAAACCGAGGCTTATCTGACAGGGCCGTGTGAGGTGAAATGCATGGACCGACAGGAGCGGAGGCAGGGTGAATGCTGGGAGACCGGGCTACAGGAAGTATAAAGATGGTATCTGGGCGTAGCAGCGAATAGTACGGGCTCCCAACTGGATAAGAAGAAATAGTGGGGGATTGGGATTGTGTGAAGTGTAAAATTGAAAAAGCCAATGGAAATTCTGGGGGAAGTAATGGTTATGTTTGGGGATTTTGATGCAATTTCAGCCCGAGAAAATGTGTTTTGTTCTAATATTTAGAGGTATTTTTACATTTATGAGAAGAATAGTACCCAAGAACAATACAAGAAAAGTACAGTTACTTCAAAGTACACTCTAAAAGGTAGTACAATCAAACCTGGTCTCCTGAGTCAATGGACAGACCAGGCCTCATGTGAAGCTCAGAACCTCCAGAATTCACTCCCTGAGCTGCAGAGGCTGCACTAGCACTGACTCTTGGTTAGTGAAGGTGCTGGGGTTTAGGTAGAGACCGTTCAGATCAGAGAGAGACATTTTAGGTTTAAACCAGCTGGATTTCAACATTGAACCTGGCAACCCAAGTGACAGACTCATGTGAGGCTCATTCTGATTTCTGATTGGATAATCATTTTGAGAACTGTTGTTTCTCACCTGTGGCTGCTTGGGTTTCCCGAACCGGTGGAATGTTATGGGAAGAATCCAAAAAACCAGGCTCTGCTAGTGTGAATACTTTTTATTACAAAAACAGAGGATAAGCGCATTACAGACAGAGGCTCCGGGCGCTTCGAAGCCAATCAAAGAAGAACACCTCAAACAAAGGATTTGCCCACATATATATAACTTTCTATGGGATATCCCACTGTAATCTGACTACTTCTATATGTCCAAGATATAGACTTAAATATTTCCAGATGTTATTAGAGTTAGGAGTCTCTCTGGCCATCATGACAGATCAGAATGCAAAGGCCTCATAACTTACTTAAAGGGGCCGTATTGTTCTCAAGGTTCAAAAGGTAAAGCCAATACTACAGAACCAAAGCACCAAATCGGGTTATGCTTCCCTATGTGACACATTTTTGGTGGAATTAAATTGATCAGAGTCATATTGTTTCGATGGAAAGCAGTGAATGATTAGTCTACTTTGCTTTTTTTATTCACGCAGCAATGGTTTGTAAATGTCGCATGAAATGTGTTGTTTTTTGTCGAATAATGTCGCACAGGGAGGTGAGTGCAGTATTAGAGGCTTAGAGACTTTTCTTTATAACGGGCAGAGTCTTTTATCAGTCTAAACAATGGAAGCTCAAAATCACACAACAACTTCATGAATATTTCGTCTGGCACTATTATCACACACGGGTACAGTTTCAGACACTTAGCAGCCGTCTCTCAGGTGTTAGAAGATTTCCTAGAGTCCATTATATTTGACCTGTAGGGCCTATGCTAATCACAAATGCTAATCAGTCATTAGCATTTCATGAATATCTGGCTGCAAAGAAGTCAAACTGTGGTTTTCAGATGCAGCTGTACTTCTGTGCGATGTCATTTGCTGTGGTATAAATGTCTGCACACAGCTCACAGCACTGGGGAGGACTGCTCGGATGTTTGAGAAGTTTATGCAGATTTTCTTTGGAGTTGACATTTGTTTACATTAGGAGTAGAAGATGTGTGTAGAATCCCTCAGTCATCCAGGACAGAGTTTATTTGGTCGAATACGTTTCGTATTTGACCAAATAAACTCTGTCCAGTTGACAAATTAAATTTCTCCTTTTGCTATTAGGAGTAGAACCAATATGGCCGCTGGTGATGTATAGGTGAGGTGTCTGCCATGAACTGACTATAACAACCAGAACAACCAGTTTAATGATCATGTCCAATGTGTTTGTAAATAAGAATAAGTCAGCATTGCAATATAAATGTTATCAGTAAAAGTTCTATTTGATCTGAACATATTTAACTCATATCCGGGGACACAGTTAGGTCATATTTATGGAATTTAAAATCAAAATCTTAATATTGTTCCTTTAGTGTTTTTGAGCAATTTATGATTAAAATATGTTTATGGAATGGAAATGAAAGAAGCATGTGGCAACAGCAGCTTGACTGGCTGAGTGGCTGAGTGTTGGTTGGTGGTTCAAATCCCGCTCTTGATATAAACATCATTGGTTGACCATTCAGATCCTCTCACCCACAGTTTAATGGTACGATTCCAGCTCCCACAGATGAATATTGTCGTTGTGTCCTTGGGCAAGACACTTGAAGATAAGGTTCTACATATTATCAATCTGGTATGGCTCTCCTGAAAGCGAAGGGAAAACACGGAGCGTCATGACGACTATTAGAATCTGATTGGTGGAAGCATCACAACAGCAGAACAAGCCAAAAAATCTAACTTTTGTTACATCTAGATGAGAGAGAAGTACGTCTGTTGGCATCGCCAGGTTTGTTTTGGTACGTTTGGGCGCATTGCATTTAGCTTCTGCACAAACTCCTAGTCCACCCACCCAATAAACTGGGCACACACCCAGATGGATTCTCATGAGTTTGTGAACTCAGAAATACCTCAAGAATCTCGCTCTGCAGGGTTAACAGTAGACTGCACAGACACCCATTTGCATACTTACATTGGCTCATGCTGGCTCATACATACTGTGCATGTCTGAGCATACACTGAAAAATCATCTTCAGCCATTCAAATGTACTATTGTTATAAACACAGAAGTCTTCATCATCATTAGGATTGTACTACAGATGAGTGTTGACCAGATCACGATTTTCTATTTTCCTAAAGTTGTAAATAAAGGCGTCTGCTTGTTGCCACATGGATGAGATCACAATTCTGATTTTCGTCACTGTGTTGCCCAGCCGTACTACAAACACATGCAAGTCTTTTTCAATTCATCTATGCCCAGTGAAGATACATCATTCTCAGACATTTCAAAGTCGTTTATAGGCGTAAAAGTAAAATATAAAATCTGATCTTTCAAAGGTTTATGGCTGAGTTAAAGTGTATCCATGTCCATGACTCAGAACTGTGTGCGTGGCCATTTATGAGTGTGTAAAACAGTTTATAGGTGTGTAATATATATTCTAATCTGACATACAAAACTTCAGCCTGAGTGTAAAAATAACTGATGTACGTTGTGAGGTCTTTATATTCTAGAATCAGTAAAAAAAAAAAAAAAAGTATTAAATATTATTTACTTATAGAAAAAAATGCCCCTCAACACAGCGGTCGGCTGCTCTTGTGGCTGTCTGGCTCAAACACTGAGCAGCTTTTGAAACTTTTTGTTTTTTGAGCTCATTTTTAAACATCACATCATGTGAACTGAACCAACAAGTACAAGTACAGCGTGTGCAGTTTAAAGGACACAAGTACGGGACTGTTGGATTTTGTGAAATGAGAAGTTTGTTTTTCCCATATCCATGGAGACTGTGGGACATGGAGGCTAGCTAAGGAGCCAGGTATGGTAATTTGAGATGCTACAGGCTTTTCTCAACATATGTGGTAGCAAATCTAGCAGAATACCTTCCAGAGGAAATACTTTGAGGGAGTTAACCACTTAATCACCAAATGAAAAAAAAACAGAGTGGAGTAAGAGGCCTTTGCTGTTGGGTTCACCTGGTTCTGCCGACCCTCCCTGACCAGTTAAACTCCTGTTAAACTGCAGAGACTTTTGACTGACAGACACAAAGACACTGAGAAGTGCAGTGTAAATGTTGCTGCAGCAAACTTGAATTTCCCTTTTCTCTCTGTCTCCCTCTCTCTGTAGGGTCAGTTTTCAAGACGCATAGAACACAGTTATTCAGAATTAACCCTTTGCCTGTATTGTGACGCCACAGGCAAAACTTTGGAGTTCTACACAGTTTTTAAGAGAAACCATCACCGGACTCATTCTGTTTATCATCATCATATTTTTGTTGTTACTGTTAATTCGGGTTTTAGCGTTGAAAACCAACATTTTTGTGTTTATTGGTTTGGGGGAGCCTTGGTGGATAAAAGAGTCACTCTCCCTCCCTCAGTCAGTCTGGGACAGGATTTGTACACAGAAGGTAACAACCTATAGAGCTTATGACTTCTGAAGCATATTTCTGCTGTTGTGTGTACGTGTTGTAAATACGTTTTTGTTTCACGGTCTTGTATATAGCACTCTTCAAACTTTTTGGGATTAAATAATCAAAAACATCCTTCTGACCATGCCATCGTCATTACGCAGGATTAGAACCCCGTCACAAATGTGTTCACAAAAAACACAAGGCTCTGTTACCTCAGCACTCACAGAGATAAGAGCTTCAGCTGTTTACTTCCTCATTGTTTATTCTTGTTGCTGGCAGCAGAGGGCGCTCCAGTGCTTAAATGCCTTATTGGAAATAGAGGTGTAGTTTATAAAGTGTGTTTTCAAATGCAGACATGATTTTAAGTTAGAACATGTGAAATACTGATCCCAAGGCGGCCAAAAGCATGTTTTTGACAGGAATTAAAGTCACAAGAATGAATCATATATTCTATTTTCTGATCTATGTTGTCATGTTGTTTCATACCTTAAGTTGTGTTTTGTTTCATTTACACATTTAACGCACAAACCCTGCATATTTAGGCTTAGCTCTTCTCACAAACACACACCTTCACTAGAATTATTTGAATGATTTCAGCCCTGGAATTGCCAGTCTCTACTGAAGAAAAGGTAAAAGGCGCTGTAAACTTGAAAACTACCACTTCATGACATCACAAAGTGGAACAGAGCGTTTTGAACTTTGGAGATGTAGACAGACTAATAATAAAGGGTTACTCAAACATGTGCGAATGAAACTAACTGTCCATTTAGTGTAATATAGGTCCTTGAAACCCCACAATGTCCACAGTGTATTCAAACTGATTTCATAATGGTCCTATTTTAGAACTTCTCATAGTCCAGTTAAAGACCTGGTGGAACACGGAGAGCTTAAGTATGACTGGCAGATGACATATTTCAGAATGTGTGTGAGTCTAGTGTTAAATAAAACATGTTAAGATGATGGTTTGTAGTAGCTCGTGCATGTGAGACCTCCAGTGGCCCCAGAGCCTGCACCAGAGGACCCTATGTTCTGCTCAAGGCCCGGTCAAGTGATCTCACTCCTCTCCTCCTACTCATGTCTTCGGATGGAAAGATCAAGTTCTGATGTTCTGCTCTGAGGACATGGAAGAGAGAGGGAACGAGGGAGGGAGAGGGGGCTTTAATGGAGAGGGAGAGAACGAGTGAGAGAGGGAGAGGAATGGAAGAAAGAGTGGGAGGTTGTGACGGGAGAGGGAGAAGGAGAGAGAGGGATAGAGAGAAATAGAGAGAGGAATAGAGAGAAGGAGGGGTAGAGAGGGAGAGAGAGATTGGGAGGATGAGAGAGGAGAAGAGGGAATGTGAGAGAGAGAGAAGGAAGGGGAGAAATACAGAGAGAGACTGAGGGGAAAGGGGGCTCTCTCCTCTTCTCCCTCCATTCTTCTCATATCCTTTCCTCTCTCCTCCCTCTCTCCCCTCTCTCCTTCCTCTCTCCTCCCTCTCCCCTCCTCTCTTCCAGTGGTATTGACTTTTGGATTTGCGTTGACGTAGGGCAGATAGAGCTTATCTGAGCGGGCACGCTGCAGCTTGTAAAACAAAGTGTGAACACAAACGCTATCTCTTTGTATCTCTCCTCCGCCGCTCCCTCTCTCTCTCTTTTCATCACTCATTCTTTACTGTCCCTCTCACTTCCTCTCCCTCTTATTCCCTTCCCTCCTCTCTCTCTTACTCTCTCCCCTCTCATTCTCTCACCTGTTGTTCTCTCTCCCTCTCTTTTCCTATCTTGCCTCTCTCTATCCATCACTTCTCTCCTCCCACTCTCTCAAATCTCCCAATCATTTTCTCTCACTCTGTCTTCTCTTCTATCCCTCTTGTTTGTCTCTCTCTTTCTCCCTCTTCTTGTCCTCGCTTGTCCTTTGTGGTAGTTCTCAAGTTAACTTTTACGTTTTGTTCAGTCGAGTTTGGCAATTCCAGAGCTGAAGTCATCCAAATGATTCTAGTGAAGGTGCGTGAAGTTTAAAAACACAGTGGAGCACTTCCTGTATCACCACATGACATCACAGGGTTGAGAGAAGAACTCAGCCTAAATATGCAGGGTTTGTGTGAATGAAATAAAACACAACTCTAGGTCTGTTTGTCATGAGGAAACGACATAATAACACTTTAAAAAAAATACAAAACAAATAATACTTTTTTTTTTTTTAATAATAGACTAGGTCCATCTAGCTTCTACTTCTTTTCTGCTCATTCTTTCCAGCCCAGTAGATTTTGCAGGTTTGTTTTGTATGGTCAGTGG
The DNA here is from genome assembly GCA_029959045.1 of Taenioides sp. WSHXM2023. Classification (NCBI taxonomy): domain Eukaryota; kingdom Metazoa; phylum Chordata; class Actinopteri; order Gobiiformes; family Gobiidae; genus Taenioides; species Taenioides sp. WSHXM2023. The sequence goes on along the minus strand of CM057095.1, from coordinate 11,152,920 downwards.
AAGGAGTCCTTGGGGTGCCCAGTGATTAGGTTCCTCGCTCCGTCGCTGATTGAGGCGACCTTCACCCAGGCACAGAAAGCAGAGAGCAGCGAGCAGAGCTGAAATCAGCAAGAGGAAGAGGAGGTGTCAGGACATGGAAATATATGGGCCCCTTTCTACTGCTTCAGTGCACTTTACAACATGGGATACAGAGAAGACACGCAGAGCTAGACCAGAACTGGACCAGGACTGGACCTGGACTGAACCAGAGCTGAACCAGGACTTAACCACAGCTGAACTAGGCCTGAACCAAGGCAAAACCAGGACTAAACCAGGACTGAATCAGAGCTGAACCAGGACTGAACCAGGACTAAACCAGGACTAAACCTGGACTGAACCAGGACTGAACCAGGGCTCAGTTGGAAGAGCGTATGTCCACTGACCCACAGGTTGGCAGTGCGATTCTAGCTCCCACAGATAAATGCTGTTGTAGAGTCCTTGGGCAAGACACTTAACCCACCTCTCCCCCAGTGTCTGAGTCAAAAGAGAGAGAGAAGAGAGAGGAGGCACTTTATTATCTCTTTAGAGTCCTCTGTATTGGACCCATCCTTCAATGTCGCTGGGGCATCTCAGGAGCAGTGGGCAGCGTGAGGCACGCTGGGGGATTCATCTCTGTGATCTTCTCGTTAGTCTTGGTCAGGACTACCTAAAAGGTTTGGGTTGATGGACAAAACTAAAGTGCCCAGAGGAAACCCACCCAGACACAGGGAGAAAACTCCACACAGAAAGACCTGGGTGAGCAGGGATCAAACCTGAAACCTTCTTGCTATGAAGCATGAGTGGTAGCCACTCAGCCACCATGCTTCCACACTGGTACATGAAAGTATGTACAATGGTGTATGACTGTGTGTGTGACTGGGTGAGAGGTTCAAAGCACTTTACATCAAGTGCTTTGAGCCTTGAAGGTGGAAAAGCGCTGTATAAAAATGTGACCATTGACCATTAAAGCAGGACAGAACCAGGACTGAAGCAGAGCTAAACCAGGACTGAACAAAGACTGAACCAGGGCATAAAATAGTTTAAAATAGGTCTAAACCAGAACTTAAATTGGTCTCAAATGAGCTAAACTAGAATCAAAAAGCAAGAGCAGAATCAGAACTAAACCAGGACTGAACAAGGACTAAACCAGGACTAAACCAGGACTGGTCTAGAGTAGAACTAAACCAGTTTAAAGGGAAATGCCATTTCTGCTGTACGGGTATGGGACCCAGCACCCGGAGCCATGATCCCTCAGGGCACTGTGATAGTGTGTCTATTCTAGTGTAGTTCAGGCCAGTCTGTAGAGAGTATTATAGCTCTGATGATGTAGACGAAGAGAACAAGGACTGAGCTGGCAGTGAAAGCTCTCAGTAAGGCACAGTAATGAAATAGTTTTAACGCCAAACTGAAGATTTTGATCAAATCAAATATAGTCTTTACTGATGACAGTTGTTTTGCTGATTGATTCTTAATTACAAAAACATTGGACATGATGCTCCATTTATACAAATTCTAATTTGGTGTTTTGGTTTTGGTTTGGTTTTGTTTGTTTTGGTCTCAAGGTGATGATTCAATCAGAAAGCAAAATGAGCCTCACATGACCCATGATTTGGCTTGCCAGTTTCAATGCTGAATTGAAGTTGAATTAAACCTAAAAAGACTCTGATCTGAACGGTCACTCCCTAAACCCCAGCACCTGCACCAATCATGAGTCAGTGCTAGTGCAGCCTCTGCAGCTCAGGGAGTGAATTCTGGAGGTTCTGATCTTTTACAGGAGACACGGTCTGTCCAAATACTGAGAATGAGACATATATGTCCTTTATATCAAACTATTCCTGACCATGTACGGGCAAACACAGAATTTATTGATGCTTTGCTTTCATTTCTCCAAATTCTTTTCATCACACCTCCAACAATCTCTTCTTTTTTCTTAAATCCTCGGCGCAGATGCTTTCACGTTCCTCTGGAAATTTCACGCTCATCACTGTGGCTGGCAGCTTGGCACTAAACTGCTCAGAGAAACATCTGGCACGCACGCAAACCTGATTAAAGAAACACGGAATGGCCACGGTTATGATTTGTATATGAACTACGTGTCTGCTCCTGTCTGCTCCTGTCTGTTGCACGGATCAGATCATTCATTGGGGTTTAGTGCTTAAAGTGCATATGGCAGGTTTTCATGTTGTTCTAATTCTGACTTGGTTTAGTTGGAGAGTATCTGTATCAGTTTCTGAAGAAAAATAGAAAATGAAAAGTTGGACAATACAGGAAGTAATAGTGAGTTTTGAAATATAAATTTCATCCAAAATGCAGAGACAATTTATGCACAAAGAAGGCATTTTTTCTGACAGTTTAAACATTGATTTAACATTTTTATTTTTATTTGCAAAATCATAACTATCGTGTAACAAGGGCTGAAGTTTTGGAGTTCACCCGGTGCCCCCTGGAGGCTGCTGTGATGCTGCAGGACACAGAGGACATAGAGGAGGGACACTTTTGTCCTGAGGGCTTGTTACACTCTTTGTGACTCTACCTGTTGAGCTTTTGTTTGAGTTTTTCTATTATTCGTGTATTTTACTGCTCTGTGTGGTTAAATTGCCCCTCAGGGACAAATATAGTGAGACTGATTTGATTTGAAAGGAAAATGTTTATTATTTTGACCTTATATTTTTCTTATGCAGAAACATACCTGGTGCTACAAAGTCTTAAAGGTTTGACCCAGAGACACTGAAGAGGGGGTCAAATGCAGGTTTAAAGTAGAGATGTTGAAGGATGAGTCAAATGGAGGTTCAATCCAGAGACACAAAGGGTGCATCAAACCCAGGATGAGTCAAATGCACAAACGTCAAATGAGGACACATCTACCGCAGGGGTGTCCAAATGTTTTTCATGAGGGTCGTATTTAAACATGTTTGAAGTACAGGGTAGAGGCAGTTCTCTGTACAGTGGTTCGTTTTGATGGGTGTAACTCTTTGACAATCCACTGTACCTGTAGAGATGGAACATGAACAGCAGGTCTGAATCACAGTGCAGTGGGGTTAAGATGGGAGAATATTTTAAACTAGCCATATAAAAGTACTGCCTGATCATCTGGGCTAGTTCAGCAGGAGCTCTGAGGGCCACATTTGTTCACTTCTGCTTCACAGGAACAATAATGTGCAGCCTACCTCACTTTAAAGGTGCAGTACCTGATTGTTACTGTCTTAAAAAACCTGAAAAACAGAACTAATTCATTTGAAACAGTTTGCAGTGGTCCAAAGTTATTCCTCACTTACCTTATGCATTCTGAGCGTCCTTTTCACAACTCCAGTGTGAAGTTTTGCCATCACTCACCAATTATCAGACAATAAAAAGCTTTCTAATCAAACACAGACAGTACACAGCAGACTTATTTTGACCTCAAGAGCTGCTTATACAAAATATCTGCATGGCGGCAAGACACATTTTGCTCAAATGCATGGAAAGAGATTGAGGACAGGGCATTTAACCTGTAACTCTTTTAGTTTGATAAGGAAGGAAGCAGTAAAGTCTTCTGTGTGGATAGTATTAAACTCTGTGTTAAACTGCAGCCCTGCTCTCTCTGCTCTGGGCTTCTGAAGGATCAGATAAAGCCCAGAGCCTCTCCCCAAATGCAATCATCCTGTACCATAATCCCTGTGTGTCTGTGGGCTGCCAGATACACGCCCAACCTGGCAACCCTAATCTGCCCCTGAATCTCACATCACATCAGCACGCTTTCATTTTCATATCTGTGTGAACAGGGTGCAGGGACTAAACTCAGAATGCAGCTACCCGGAGTCTTCCTCTATAAGAAAACAGTATAAAACAGAGTGTATTTTTCCTGTATTTTGGTGTTGCTTCATGTTGTATAAACCAAATGAAAGAGTCATGTGAGGCTCATTCTGTTTCTGATTGGATAATCGCACTTGAGAACCAAAACACCAAATGATAATATAAATAAATGTGCCATCATGCCCAATGTTTAATTTAAAAAGACATATTGTGCTCGGGTCTGCTATATAGTTATAATCTATGACAGTCGTGGATCATTATGTTATAATTTAAACACTTTAAATAACTAAAACGACTAAGAAACACGTCCGCTGACGTCTGTGTTAGAAAACTGAGATGCCCAACTGAAGCTGACGTTGCCATAACAGTGAAAACGGGTGTTGATCTGCATCTTGAAAATCAGTGATTAAAGAGTGCTTAAACATGCAAGAATCGCTCTAAATACAACTTCAGCAGGTCAGTGAGAAAGGAAACAACTATAACATGGTTAAAAGTCCATTTTGCATAATAAGTCTGCTTTAGAAAGAATAAATCAGCATTACAATTGTTAGCAGTAAAAACTGTTATTTGAACATGTAACATTGTGTCCCAGGTAATCCAATAATAGTTCAATAACTGGAATTTTCGTCACATCAGGAACAACATAAACATGAATGCTGCTAAAACTTATTTCTACTCCATGATTATTTCTCACATAGATTATTGTTTAACCCCTTGGTCTCTTGGCTGCCCCACAACACTTAAAGCCATTGAAAACCTCTATAAAAGAGGTCTAAAAATACTTGATAAAAAAAAAAAAAAAATTTCCCACCACCACTGCCACATTCTGAAAAAGCAGAGGTTTTTGGACTTGAGCAACATGGACATCCTTAAAAGGGCTTGTCTAAATTATAAGGTTCTACACTCCCTCGCACCACCACCGTTAAAGGAGAACATCAAATGCAAAGACATTTCAGAAAGGACCACGCGAGCCACCACCAGGGGTGACCTGGTCATACCCCACAGACGGACCACCTTTGGTTAGAATGTATTATCTGTCCAAGGTGGGAATCTGTGGAACAGTCTTCCACCAACACTGAGAGAATGCCAAACGTACAGCTATTTTAAAGCTCAAATGAAAAATTGGTTATGGTCAAACCAAACATGTACTCTTGAACTCCTCCACTTGAGGGGAGGATGGAGCGTGAGATTGACAGGCGGATCGGTGCAGCGTCGGCAGTGAAGTGGTCGCTGTATCGGACCGTTGTGGTGAAGAGGAGCTGAGCCAAAAGGCAAAGCTCTCAATTTACCGTCAGTCTACGTTCCTCCCCTCACCTATGGTCATGAGCTTTCGGTAAGATCGCGGATACAAGCGGATACAAGCGGCCGAAATGAGTTTCCTCCACAGAGTGGCTGGGCGCTCCCTTAGAGATAGAGTGAGGAGCTCAGTCACACGGAAGGGTGTGACTGAGCTCCAGTGTGGACCCAGGAGGTCCTGGGTCTTCCCCGGGACCTCCTCCCAGTGGGACCCAGGACACGCTGGAGGGACTATGTCTCTCTGCTGGCCTGGGAACACCTTGGGGTCCCCCCAGAGGAGCTGGAGGAAGTGTCCAGGGTGAAGGAAGTCTGGGAGTCTCTGCTGAGACTGTTGCCCCCGAGACCGGGCCCCGGATAAGCAGAAGAAAATGGATGGATGGCAAACATGTCCTCATGTACAGTTGCACTGTAATTTTAACTGATCTTCTATGCACACATATTTACTTGTATTGAAGGTGTGGCCAAATTGACTCCAAAATAATGGGAATTGTGCAATGACTGGACTGTGCAGTATTTTGGACTGTGCAATAATGGGAACTGTGCAATCAGTGACGTGTACAATATTTTATTGTTTGGCCTCCTGTGACCCCAGCCCTTTGGGACAATGGATGGAAATTAGCCTTAGACTACAATCCGATGTGTTTACAGTCATGTTGTGTCATGTTTGTCCATTAACTCTGTCCCAATCAAATAAAATAAACTGGAGATGTAACTCGTAAGTGGAGACAGTCAGGTCATTTTTATGAAATTTTATTGTTAAAATGTAGTTGGTTCTTAACAACATTATAACATGGCTTAAAGCTCAAGTCCATTTTGTGTAATCCAGGACCTTTAAAAAGAGTCATGTACTGTATGTAAATAGGGTCATGTATGTTGGTGAACGGTGCTGGTGCGTCGTCAGCAGCTGTGTGGACTCAGACGCTCGCAGATCGTATCAGGACAAGTGTTAGAAATGAAACCATGGATCAAATCAATGAGACAGATCGATGTGAAAGTCTAAATCAAACACCAGAGTTATTGTGGCTGGAATATTAAAAGGGCCTCATAAATAGTCTTTATGGAGCGTTTAACTAAATTATAATGTTTCTTTTTTCATCAAAAAACTCCTCCGTGTGTCATTCACATTTACTGGACTCTATGTTTTATAATATTGGTCATGATAATACAGCAATAGTTCCATTTGGCAGATTGTGAATGTATTTTTACACATTTTCTACACAAAAAAAGAATTACTTAAACATGCATGAACCAGCTAACACTGTTACAACATATACAAGCTCTTTATGAAGTTCATTTTAAAATCTACTTTTAGTGATGGACATGAAATGGTCAGACCACTGCCAAAACACACACACACACTTTCATACTAGACAATGTGAATAAAGTGACCCCGTGGATTATTATGTTATAATTTGCACATTTTAAATCACAACATTGATCTAAAATGACTTAAAAAGAAACAAGTGCGCTGACTTCCACGTTAGAAAACTGTGGTGCCGAATGGGAGCTGACGTCGCCGTAAACGTCGTCACAAAACGCCGCATGGTGTGGGCCCCTCCTATGGACAGCTGCACGTCACACCAGGGGTCATTTGGGTCGGCCAGAAAAGGCTCGAGGTGGAGGTGGCACAAACGCTCCGGCTACGTGCTTTATGATAGAGAATGAATAATGTTTTGAACGGCCCCTCATAGCGAACCACAAACTATTAGACACTTCAATAAAAAATCTGAAAATGCGCAGTTTAACCTGTCAAATGCAAATTCTCATAAAAAATACAGATAAAAATATGAGAAGTCACCTTGATAATCCCTGTACACACACACACACACACACACACACACAGTCCTGTCCCAGCGATCGCTCACGTCAGCCTCAGCAGATGTGTGGCTCTTGTTCTTTGTCACGTATCACCAAACGGACATTTTTCTCGTTAGCTCCTCCCTAACGACCCCATCGCTCACATATGGCTCATTCTGTGTGACATTCATCTCCCGGGCCTCAGATCTACGTCACAGTGGGCGTGGGATGTAATTAGCACAGCTCCTCCCCGCCGCAATATGAACGTTTTCGGACTTAGACTTAAACTTAAATTTAAACAAACTTTATTGATCCACAAGGGAAATTATTTGGACACAGTGGCTCACACATCATGATATATTATAATAACAAAGAGTAAAAATATAAATGGTAATAATAAATTCAAAATAATTATCAAAAATAGCAAGAGATTGGTGTCAAATACGGCATAATTATATAAATGTATAAGTACAAATCAAAATATAAAAATATAGTAATAAAAATATATCTCAGCAATATACAAGAGGTCATAAGGCTGTCTGTTACATAAGGGTGAGTTGTTGTACAGTTGTAGGGAGTATTATCTGTATCATAAGGGTGAGTTGTTGTACAGTTGTAGGGAGTATTCCAGGCAGAGCAGTGACATATCCATAGAAAAAAGCAGGCGATGGACCCCCAACCCCCTTTTCCTCATCGTGCCAATCAACTAAATCTGTTTTTTTACATTTTTCAGACAGTAAAAATCAGAAAGAGAAGTCCTGCTCTATTCTAAATACCTCAGTAATTCTGTAATTCAAATACAGTAATTACAGCAGGAAGAGCAGTGGCGTCTACAGTGTGTGTTTTTAGTCCTGATTGTTTGGTGGTAAATTAGTTAAAGGAGTCCTAACGAGAGCGAGATATAAGGAGCGTACACGAGCATGAGGTAATGAAAAGTGAATTGAGAACGAGGAGGAGAGCAGTGTGTTGTTTTCAAGGAGGTTTAAACTCTAGTTACGTGATGATTATAGTAATGTCCTGTGATGTAATGTACTTTGTATTAATCTAGTGTTTTGTTTTTGTTTGCTTTTTTCGGACAGTCAAAGTCACTTCACAAATGCAGTATGTGGTGGATAGTACAATTCTTTAAGTGCATTTAGTCGTGCAATTTGAGTAAAAGTTTTGGTTACTCTTTGAACAAAGAAAAAAAAGAGGTTTTCTCCAAATATATTCCACTTTTACCTAAACTAAAGGTCATCGTATGATATTTAAATTTTACACATGACCTTGTGTCCCCAGATGAGGTAAACATGTTCAAATTAAATACAGCTTTTACTGATAACTATTATAATGCTGATTTATTCTGAATTACAAAAACTTTGGACATGTTCTCAAGACAATTATAAAATCAGAAAGCAGAATGAGCCTCACATGAGTCTCTCATTAGGGTTGGCAGTTTCAGTGCTGAAATCATAGGCTGTATATATAAATGGACATGGCTAACCCACTAGCCGCTGTGTTCCAAATTGGAAGTGAGCATGAGTGTGAAGTGGTTTCTCTGAGCTCTGGCTGAAATTGACTTGTACTGAAATAACTTTGCCCCTCTCTCTGTAACTGCCGCTATGAGCCTCGTAGTTTGTTCTTAAAATGTTCATTTTAACCCTCTACATGATCCTGGAGTTTTTATTTCACTATTTTGTCTCTAAATCATAATAACATTGATAACAGACCAATCCGGTGCCTATTTTCCCTCAACAGCCTCGCTCCTGATTGGCTATGCACTTGGATTTCCAAATATGGTCGCCGTGGGTGACATCACACTCCCTTAGTCCACTTCTATTAAACACTCTATGGCTGAAATCCAGTTGGTTGAAACCTAAAATGCCTCTCTCTGATCTGAACAGTCACTACCTAAACCCCAGCACCTGCACCAATCATGAATCAGTGCTAGTGCAGCTTCTGCAGCACAGTGACAAAAACTTGGATGTGTCCTCTGTCTGCAGGTTTAGGCTCTGGCAACACAGGTTCAGTTGTGATTGTAGAACTTTCACTATAATACAGTTCCTTTTTCTTGGACCATATCTACTTCTCCTTGAGTAATAATATTTTGAAAATACAGTACTTTTGTGTCTTAGTCCAATTTTAGGCTATACCCATCTTCCATAGCGCAACACCTGCCCTGGGGCAGACTCTGTGAGGCTGCCAGTCTGTGTCATCAGCCCCTGTAACCACCACCAACATTTCTGTTGTTGAGATGTTTTTAAATCGAAGCCAGAATCCTCTATACCCTCTGCTCCTTTGGCCCTCTCCTCTGCTCCTCTGACCCTCTCCTCTGCTCCTCTGACCCTCTCCTCTGCTCCTCCGACCCTCTCTTCTGCTCCTCTGACCCTCTCTTCTGCTCCTCTGACCCTCTCCTCTGCTCCTCTGACCCTCTCTTCTGCTCCTCTGACCCTCTCCTCTGCTCCTCTGACCCTCTCTTCTGCACCCCCCTCCCTCTCTCTCTCTATTTCTCTGTCTCTTTTCCTCTTCTGTCCCTCTGCTCTGCCTGCGTGCCTTTGGGCCTGACATCTGTCTCTCTAAGTGCTCCTTCTGTAATCTGCAGAGGTTTTTCTTTAATCTCACAGAACGTTGGGCCCCTCCGGCTCTGTTCTCTGGGATGGAGGCCAGAAGTGGTGAAATCAGCCAAGACCAGAGCAATCGTCCAGACACGCCTCAGCTCCTGTTAAAGGCTCTGCACGAAGCATCCAGCTCTTATACGAGTAACTCTGTGAAGATGTGCAGCAAATGAGCTCAGAGATACTGTTGGGGAAATTACATCTTTACATAATGATTTTAAATCATTTTACTTAAATCAGCTGTTGTCTTTGCAGTATTGTAGCATATTTCTACAAACCCAGACTGGTACTTCAGTCACAGCTCCAACCAGTGCACACTGATGTGTCCTTGGGCAAGACACTTACACCACCTTATGGCAAGGTGGCTGAGTGGCTAGCACTCATGCCACTCACAGCAAGACGGTCCCTGATTAGACTCCCGGGCTGGTCAAGGGTTTTCTGTGTAGAGTTTGCATGTTCTCCCTGTGTCTGGGATTATAAGAATTACATAAGCCTAACCTCTGTGTGTACAGGCTGTGGAGTGGTATTAGTTTACTCTTATTTATCTTATTTGGAAATAATAAATCAAATTTAGTGAGTGCTGGTGGTGGTAGGAGGGGCTGATGGTGCAGATTGGCAGCCTCACTTCTGTCAGTGTGCCCCATGACAGCTGTGGCTACAATAGTCCTGTAAAAGTCTTAAAAGTGAATAACAGTGAGTCATATAGTGTGACATACTGAAGGACTGTGTGTATTTCAGAAGACAACATTGAGACACTACAGATACGGAGTTCTAGTGTGGCCAATGTCCAGTTTGAGCCATTTTGAGTGATTGCTGTGTGATTCTCTCAATATTTATTCTGTTATTCCCTAACAAATAGAATCTTACCTCCTCTGAGTGTGGACCGAATGAATAATGCACAAAACTATAAAGATGACTTTTAGTGTCTGGAAGTCCGGAATCTTTTATAATGAGCTGAATACATTTTGTAGCTTACTTGACTTTTTGGAGCAAAAATGTACCAAACCGAAGCCTGAAAAATCTGAACAGAGACTTTAGTTGCATACACTTACACTGCTGAATGCAGAAGAGTCTGGAGTAGGACCATCAAACATGACAAACTTACTTGGGACGGTCCAACCACAGCTGCTCATTTGTATCACATTTCTCTCAAATGCAAAAAAAGATCTCACGGAAAGTCACGTATGATTCAGAACAAAATCAATGTATTACCTGAGCTAAATAACAGTTTAGTGCTTAGGGTGCTATTTTCTGTTTAACTCGTCGGTTTCATGTTTGTTTCGATGTGAATGCATCTCTCTGATTGGTTAATCCATCTCTCAATCACACCTTTTTGTTTGCCTGAGCAGCCACTCCCTTCTACATTCTGTTCAAATCCAAAAGAATCAGTAAAAAACCTCTGTCTAAACTTGAGTCGATCTTACCGCAGCCGCCAATCTGTATCACGTGTCTCTCAAATGTGGAAGACGTCTCTCCAAAACTCTCGTATCATTCAAAGTAAAATATATAACTTCTTTTACTTGAGATAAATAAAAGTCCTTTATGTTGTTTTTTTCATGTAAACCTCCATGTTTTTTTTTGACTCTCTGAGTGGTCAATCTGCCTGTCAATCACACCCTCTGAAATCAGGCAGACAGGACGCAGCTCCAGATTCACTCGTCTTCGTAAAGTTTTGTCAATGCGTGTGGTTTGGTTTGGCTTGCTAACCTTTTTTTTGTAGTATTTTGTTGCGCAAGTATTGTCAAAGTTCCACCATACGCAAATCCGAGCAGCTCATATTAAAGCTGCGATATGTAACTTTTTAATTAGGGGTCCGTCACCTGCTTGTTTCTATGGATATGTCACTACGCTGCCTGGAATGTTCCAAATTATGATGTTAAACAGCTCTACCTTACATTTATTCAATTGCAGGTGGTTTTATAGCTAAAAAATACTCCAAAAAAACAAAACAGGCATTCTGACTGTGAGCGGGGTTGTCTCTCCATAGATCTGACCTGTAACTTGGTCTGGTTTGGTCTCCTTGAAGATAGACAGGATTAATATCATACTGTGAAACATTCCGGACGAAGCGATACCATTTCCATGGAGAAAAGTTACACAATGCACCGGTTTTAGGCAGATCACTTTGACAGGCCATCTTTCCTGTTGCTCGTGCTCTGTCCTCTTCCATCTCTGTCCAGACTTGTCCCGGGGCCCTCACTGATAATGCATGTGTTCAGGAGGGGCCCGCTCTCAGACAAATGAACTCTCTCTGATTAAAAAGTGTATCCCTCGCTCCCTCCGTCCTGCTCTCTGCCCGGCCATTGCTCAAATTCAAATTTGACTTTTTGTCCCTGGGGGTACGTACAGATGTGAGCTGAAGTGGCTATATTTGGGCATACTCCTCCGTCTTCCTGTCTCCACTCTCTCCTCTTTCTCTTCTGTCCTCTTCTGCCCTGCTATTCTCTATCTCTCTCCCTCTTTTTAGTCTTCATTCACTCTCCTCCCCCCTCACTAATTTTCATTCAGTGGTGCCACTATGTAATAACTACTCTTTAATTAGCCTTAACTTTTTTTTTTTTTTTGCTAGTACACTGTGCATATGGTGATTGTATAATGTACAAATGTTTACATAATATAATGTATAAAAATGGGTCTGCTGCCTCCAGTGGCCACTGCGATATCAAGTACTATGTGACATCACACAGGACTGCCATGATTACAGTCAGGTTACAAACAGATTACAAACACACTGCAGGGGCGGAGTTTAAAGTGTGGATACCTGTTACACAGTTCCTTCTACCTCCAGACCCCACCCCTCCTCCCCCCTCACTCTCCCCTTTAGTTCTTCTGACCACGCCCCTCCTCGCCCATCCTCCAGACAATGTACCTGTGTGGACTAATCAGTGTGAGAGGGGTTTCCAAGCAGGGATAGTCTCCATCAGCAAGCAGGATGTATTCTGGAGGGGTCTCCATCTGTCTGTTCTCTGTAGAGCAGGATGTTCTTCAGAACTCTTGGATCATGTACAGAGCCTGGAGAAGAAACAAATATGTCCAAAAAGCATTGGGATGATGGAATCAAAAACCTTGGGATCCATGGGCTTTGCCTTCTTCAAAGTTTTGGTCACTTATCAGAGAAAACCTGCAGCAGGTGGTCCCATCCTGTTTGGAGCAGGGATGCTTCCTCTGAGATGTACGAGAGCTATCTTAACAGAGCCCTGTTACCAAAAAAGGGAGACTTGACTTTCTTGTGTAGACTACACGATCTTAGGTTGAATGACTGTTTAAGATGACTGATTATTTAATACATCACACTCAAACCTACTGCATTCCAGAACAGACAATAAGGGACCACCTTTTCCTGGGCCTTCTTCCTGTAGTGAACAGCTGGAGGTCTTGATCAGTCTGTACAGACAGAGCCATACATCTGGTTGTACAAACTGATCAGCTGGTACAGAGGGGCAGGAGGGGTCTTTTGTGTGTGACGGAAACCTGCTCCTTCATTTTGACTGTGTTTTTAGATGTAACTTTATGTGACTGAACCTGCTCAAATCAATATGAAATACATGTCTTGGTAAAATCAAAGTGTCTTTCCTTTTCTCCCACTCTTCCATATTCCATCAGCCTCTCCTTCCCCCTCTTTCTGCTTCCTCCATCTTCTTTCTCTCCTCCCTCTCTCTCTTATCCCTTCAGCCTCTCTCTCCTCCCCCTCTTTCTTATCCCTTCAGCCTGTGGGGGGAGACTGGACGTTCTCTGACGGATCTGACCCAGTGGAGATGTAATACTTCTCTTCGAGATTTCCTGACGACATGGACCAGAGCCTTCGGGGATAAAGTCTTTTCAGACACAGGATTTCACTGCTCTGTACTCGGAAGTAACAGCAGAAGACTCCAGTGGCATTACAGAGAGTGGAATTAATTTAGAGTCCAATAGGTCACGCTGGCTTTACAGAATTTGATGAGGTCTAAATTTCAACAAAGCAGCTGTGGAGGAGGAGAAATGTATAATATCCAAGCAGAAAACCCACACATGTTGAACTTTGAAGGAAATCACTGCAAAAAAATGTAATAAAAAGAGTACATATTATTTCATATCTATTGAACTGTTCCGAGATCACGATATTCCTTTTCGTTCACCTGACCTCGCCCGTCCTACCCTTAATCTCCCCTTTAATCCTCCTGACCCCTTGCTAACTACACAGTGGCTCTCGTCTGAACAGATTTTAGCGCACATCATTTGGTCTGGTAACATTTTGTGAAAACCGATGAGAAAACAGTGGAGAGTAGAGTTCATCTTTTCATCTCCACCACTAATGAGCTGTCATTTAAAACAGGTAAGCAGGATCTTTTTAAACAGCACGTTAAAACTCAATAAAATCTTGAGTAAACAATTCATGACTTAAGTTAATAAAAGAATATTATTTGTAAAGTATAAGCCCAGCCCCAGGTCGTGACACAAGCTGCAGAGACAGACATGATAATGACTACAGGGACTTGTGGTTCAATATATGAGAGATGGAACAGTATATTCTGGGGCTCAGTATTTATCACATTTTCTTATTTTCTTTGCAATAGTGGAGAGAATTTAGCCATTTTCATGCAACATGATAAGATTTGAGCTGTACAAGGTTGAATACATAACTTCTATGGCTAATTATTGGTACATTCCACTGTTTATCTGTTGTAGCTCAGACCTTTAATGATACTATATATTTAACATGGTTCACTGGGATTATCTAGCTTTATTGTTATTGTGTCAGCGGCATAAAGTCGATTAAATATTATCGTTTATTGCAGTATTTCTCTGTATGAGTACATCGCGCTTCAAAATGTGTTATTGTGATAGGCCTATGTGCAAATCAGGCTGGACTGACCCTTCCATAGTTTGCAGGAGGAAAAGCAGCAAAGAGTCCCTCAGTGTGTGGAGATCCACCTGTTTCCTGGAGTAACTTTTGGAGCAGCAGTGGCCCGTTACAGCTGCTCTGTCAGAAGCAAACCCCAGAGAGGAGACAGCAGCACACTGGGTATGACCATAGAGCAGTGCCCATCCGAGTAATACCTCCTTAGGTGCAGCTTTGCCCAGGTTTGGGAATCTGAAAAATTACATCTCATAATAACACACAGCAGCAGTCCAACAGAGTGAGACATGAAGCATGAAACATGTGGAGGAAGTGTTTACAGTACAGCTGATATACTGCACCTTCTATTTAAACACAGGTTAAACACACATTCTTCAGGATGCTTTCTTATTAAGTGCATTGAAATAAACACTATGTTTTAAGTGTTACACTGTCATATTAGCCACACAGCAGTGTCTTATGTGCCACAGTGTAATCACAGACTGCTCGTGTTTGGCTCACAGGGACCTACAGCTTTCACAAACATGTGCGTTCACATGGTCAGTGGGCAGGAGACTGAACATACCTGTGGGCGGCCATGTTTAGGCCCCGGGGCTTAGTGAGGATCCACTTTAAAGGGAGAGGGAGACCCATAAGTGACCTGTGTACTGGAGGAGTTGGGTAAAGTGACAGTAACTCTACTTATGCAGTCACCCACCCGGAACCCCACTTGCTGCTGCTCTGGTGAGAAGGATGTGAGGCAGCAAAACTGAACTGAAAATTGAACTGAAATCATGTTTATTTTATTTTTGTTGCCAAGTCATTGTAGACCATACTCTGTTCATTACTGCACAAACATGTCTGTGGCATGATCTCTGTTACTGAACCAAAAAAAAAAAAAAAAAAAAAAGACACATAGATGGCTTTAAGAGGTAAAGTTTTAAGCAGGGCCTGAGGGTTAATTAAAACAATATGGATTTATTAAATAGAAACAGAACAAAATGAAATAGAGATAGGTCCTCTTTTTACAAATACAGAAAACAGTCCCATGCATTAGAGTATAGATTTGTCTGTGCTTTGTAAAGGCGCACAGAGGGTACTTTTAGCTCATATTGATTGGCAGAACTGAAGCCGTGTGGACGTGAAGGTCACATTTGTAATTGCACACATCGGAGTTGGACACCGGCGTTACCATGGAGATAGGATCCAATCAAACTCTGCTGATTCCAACCATATTTTATCAAGTTTAATGCAGCCCACCTCTGTCCTTGTGCGTGGAGCTGTCATCTGACCACCGCTTCTTCTGTCTCCAACCCCAAAACAAACTTCTTTAAAGAGGCGTAAAAACTGCTAACACACAAAAAATATATATATATTTAGATCACCATATCTATCATGATTGTTTTGAAAATGGTAGAAATGGTCTTCTCTCAAACAGAAAACACTCTGTTTAAGCTTGTGACGTCATGTGGTAATGCAGGAAGTTCTCCACTGTGTTTTTAAAATCCATACAAAGAGCCAATTTTGCATAATATACGACCTTTAAATTATAAAAAATATGCAGTTGATGTGGCTGAGGAAGTGTTCAGTTTTGATGGATTAATGAAGAAAACGGGTTACAAGTACAAAAAGCAGGTAAGGTATTTTATTTCTCATTTATTGTCATCAAGGTGAGGTGAATTTCTTAATTGTGACATTAATTATAGATGGATCTGATCTCAGGTGCATGGGAAAGTGTTGACATTGGAATATTTCTGGAATGGAAAGTATTATTCTTTGCCATAGTGTGGTTCTGTGGTGACATAGATCGATCACCAGTGTTTGTAAGATACTCTGATGGAAGAGTTTTCAGAGGGAGTTGGTACGTTTGCTTCACATTACAACACTTACTAGAACTTTTCAGAAAGTCAAAATCATATATTATATACTTGTGACACATAGAGTGGAGCTTTCAAGGCTTTATTTCTTGACATTTTGATGATTATGGCATACAGATAATGAAAACCCATTATTCAGTGTCTCAGTCTATATAATATATGGGTTAGACTTGCTGAAATGAATGACAAAAAATAATGAACTTCTTCATGATATTCACATCTGCGATATATTAGTATAATGAAATGAACCCGTTCTCTATCAGAAACAATCTGGATATAATGAAGAAAAAGTTTCAGCAGTAGTCATCTGGACACTGTTTTGGAAATAAAGATGTTTCAGCTCCCATCCAGAAGACATTTTACACTGATGGTCTGAAACACTAGGATTCACACTGAGTCTTTTCACACTTGGTTCCTTTCAGCCATTTAAACAAATCCAGACCGATATGTGAATGCTCCAACCATACCCAGACCCTCTGAAACGACCCTCCTGAGAAAGGTCTCAGTACGGTTTGCTAAAAAGTCAGCGGTACAGTTCGCCTACTTTGTGTATCGTGAACACACAGCGCACCAGATTCTCTTCGCCTTTTTCAGAGTATTGTAACCTCCTTCGCTTTCCGTAGATTTGTCACGTGACTGTAACCGGGAACACTCAGCTGTAAACATGGCTGGCTGTGGTCATGGCTATGCCAACGGAAATACAAATACAAAAAATAAAGATCAAGACTCTGCAATACCTGGACGAGGTGTAGTGTGGGCAGAAGGTGAAACTGAACGTCTTCTGGAAATTTGGAATGACAAAAAAATTAAAGCCCAACTATCCATGAGTCACCGGAATGCTCAAGTCTTCAAAGTATTCTCTGAGAGGATGAAGGAGGCCAGCTATAATCGAACACCTATACAGTGCAGAATAAAGGTGAAAAACTAAGGAAAGTGCCTTGGCACTCGTGATGAAATGAGAAGAAGTGAGAAATCTGGGGATATGAAAGACACCTGCCCTTTCTTCGAAGAACTTGGCGACATTCTTGGAAATGGTGCCTGTGCAAATCCACCAAACACTGTCGAGGGGGGAAGCGTGGACACGGACCAACAAAGTGATGAAGGTATGGAAATGTCTGTTTGTCTTTTGAAACATTTTTACAGTGTTGTAGAGGCAGCAATTCTGCCAAATTGCAAGCCATGACAGATAAAAATTATGTGATGAAAGAAATGGACTATTTCTATACTCAGTAATAAAGAGTGCAGCGATGGCCGTTGGTGTACATCCTTTCAATCGCCCTGTCACATACACACGCACAGAGAAGAGATGGCAGTAGTAGTAGTCTACAGCTTTTCAGTCTCTCTCTCACACACACACACACACACACACACACACACAAAATAATAAATAAATTTGATATTAAACTACTTTGATTTTTCTACGACAGATATGAACAGCAGCATTGATGAGGCCGAAGAGAAAACTGCTGGACCAAGCTCCACTGATCCCCCATCCCCCAGTACCACAGACACCCCGATCCCCTGATACCAATACTTCTGCCAAAGCTTCCTGTAGCTCTTCAAAGTCCAATAAGAAAACTGTCACACAGGAGATAACAAATCTCAAATCTTCTGTCTTGGAGCAACAGAGAAAGGACCACAGGTCTTTATGCTTAGAGAAGACCAAAGGCTTGAAAGGCAAGCATTGCAGCAGACATTTTGTTTCAAGTGACAATTACTCAGAATTCCCAATGTACCCAGAATTCAGTGCATTGGGGGACTGAGAGCTATAGAGGACCTGTTGTGAACAGAAGGGGGACTGGGGCCCAATCAAAGCTCAAGTGGACCAGAAAGAGAACCCGGTCCTCTTCGTAATAAACTCACAATGTGAACACAAAATGAAATGAGTTCTGTTGGTTCACTTTTTGGTCCACTTACAGAGGACTGAGTTTGGTTCACTTAAAGGGGACAATATGTGAAAATACCCTTAATGCCCCCAATGCCAAAACAGTGTCCACATGACTATCCCTGAAACGTTCTTTACATTGGCCCTCTCCTGGACAAATTGGGAGATTGGGAGTTATTGGGACGGCGGACAATAAACACACCAACACTGGATAAAACAGGCAACAGAAATCGGAAAACATGCCCATAACACACTAAACCGAGACGAGTTGGAGTTCTTTCCCACTCTTTTGACACCACACACGGAGCGCAGCGGCTTCAAAATCGCACAAGAAGACACACAGTCGGGTCACAACTCCTCGAACTCGGTGAGAAGGAAATCGCACTCTAAATTGGGCAAATTCTGCTCGTGTGTGGCGGACTTTAGAGAGCGTCAGATTACCACACATTACGAGACAGACTTCCTAGAAATAGCCTGTACAGACCGGAGACACTTCTCTAATTAAAAAAGCGTTTGAGTGGAATTCTGCTGCTGTATTTAGTATAACACACACGATTGTCTTACTCTGCCTGAATTAGATTTATTAGATTTTTTCAAGAAGTAATAATTTTAGTTTTACATTTCTTTACTGAAAGAAGTTTGTACTGTTGAATTTGGAAAATAAAACATTGTCTACTGGCAGATTTTTTTTTTTTTTCTTTTTATATTGAGACAATTCGTAACAAATAATGATAAGGTTCAACATTTGTGAATCTTAAGTTTTGATATTTCTTCCAAAAATTCCCATCTGAAATTACAGCATGATCAGATTCTACAACAATAACCTAGCCATGGGAGTGAAGAAAATGTAGCACCGTTACCATAGTAATTACCAATTCAAATCTAAATACTGTGCCTTTTAGATCGTGAAGATAGTTCTAAAAATTACAACTATTGATACCTCGTAGCTGACGTCATCAGTCATTTCCTGGGGGTGTGAAGCTAACTGTAGGCACTGCTCTGTCTGAAGCTGTTACTCAAGTTGGACTTTAATCTGAGCTCTTCACAGGCTCCTTAAAGCGAACCGATTAAATCCATTTTGTATTTTTATTCAGACAATCTAAAAACTTATCAGACTGTGTTTGCTAATGTGTGCATTGTGTCTCCAGAGTAACTGCTGAACATTTCGCCATAGAGACATACAGTATGTGGGACACCCCCAGCGTGAAAGTATCAGTAGACAAGAAACCAACCACTGAAAAGATCTGGGAACTTCCTTGGGTTCAACTTCGAGGAGCTGCAGGAGATGTCTGGGGAGCAGTGATGAATGAAGTACTCAGTTGTGTTACTTAAGCAAAAGTACAGATACACAGGCAAAAAATGACTCAAGTAAAAGTATGAAGTATTGAAGCACCTGTTCAAAAATTTACTTTAAGAGTAAAAAGTCAAAATATTTTGGAGAGATTTTCAGAAAATTAAAGTAACAAACGTAATGATTTTGTCTGGAATGTTTCACACTATGGCATTAAAACTTCACGGAGACCAAACCAGACAAGGTTACAGGTCAGGTTTGTGAAGAAGCGACCCCGCTCACAGTGAGGATGCCTGTTTTTCTAAGTATTTTTGAGCTATAAAACCATCTAGATCTGAAAACATTTAAGTACAGATACCTAAAAATGTACTTTAGTATTGTACTTTTACTTTTGTACTTTAGAGTGTGTCTCTCTTAACAGTAACAGTGTGATGTGTGTTTAGGCTGATTGTTGAACAAACAGTTCATTTACCCTGCGCTTTGTGTTGTCTAAAGCTTTGTTCTGGTCTTTGTTCATGAAATCAATAGTGTTTAAAGTCCCGCAGTATGGCTTTATCCTCCTGTCTCTCCTGTCCCTCAGTTTGTGTACAATGCTACTGCCAAACGCTTTGTCTACAACTGTATTACTACTACTACTACTGTTACTACAACGTCTAGTACTGCTACAACCTCTACTATTGCTACTATTACTGTTACTACAACATCAAGTACTGCTACATCCTCTACTACTACTACTAATTAAAATATCATGAAAATGTCAATATTTGTCTTTACTCATTTCAGAAAGTCAAACCCGTATTTTATCTCCTCATGTCACGGCGCGTTGATGCAGTGATTCAAGCCAAGGGAGGCCCAGCCAAGTACTGAGTGCACAGAAACGAACAGACTTCTCAGAAGCCTGACATTTCTGTTTAAATGATCTTTCGTTTATTTGATCTTATGTAATATTCAAATTTTCTGACACACTGAATTTTGTTTTTTTCACTATCTATAAGCCACAATCATAAAATTCAAGAAATAAACTCTGTGAAATTAGTGACCAAAATATTGAACTTTTTCATGATATTCTAATTAGCTGTCATGGACTAGTACTCCACTGCTGCTACTACTACTACAACTTCTACTTGTACTACTACTGTACTGTACTTTCTACTGCCACAACAACTTCTATTGCTGGTATTACATCTACGTCTACATCAAATGCTACTGCAATCGCTACTACTACTACTACTAGTAGTACTTATACCTCAAGTGCTACTACTAACTGCTAATAGTGAGTGCTACTTTTTATATTACTACAAGTATTACTGTGAATAAGGTTGAAATAGAAATTATGGTATCGCCACAATACTAATTTTAACACAAACTACTACTATTACTAATTATTACTACTACAAATACTACTTCTACTATTACTACTACTATTACTACTACTACTACTACTACTACTACTACTACTACTACTACTACTACTAGTACTACTACTACTGCTACTGTTACTGCTGTTGTTATCAGCACATATTTTCCAGTAGTACAATTACTTTACAGAATACTTCTTCTCTATAACAGTGTTACATCATCAACTCCAAGAATCTGAAAACAGGACAGAAATAGTCCAAGACCAGACCACTTCAACACCCCATAACAATCCTCTCAATTACTCTCTCTCTCTCTCCTTCCTCCTTCTTTCCATTCTTCTCTTTCTCTCCTCTCACACCTACCCTCTTCTCCAATCATTCTTGCCCTCTTCTCTTTTCTCAGACTCCTTTCTCTCTCCCTCCCCTCAGACCCCTCTCATTCTCTTGCTATTCTCCCTTCCCTCTTTCTCCTCAGACATCTCTCTCTCTTCATTCTTCTCTCCTTCTCTCTCTCAGACCCCCCTCTCTTCCTCTATTCTTCTCTCTCTCGCGCTTTCTCTCCCCCCTCTCAGACCCCTCTCTCTCCCCACACTCTCTCTCTCTCCATCCTTCTCCCCTTCTCTCTCCCCTTATTCTTCCCTCACTATTCTTCTCTCTCTCTGTCTCTCGCATTCTCTCCCTCCTCTCAGACTCCTCTCTCACCACTATCTCTCTTTCCATTCCTCTCTCAACATTCTTCTCTCTTGCTTCTCTCCCTCCTCTCAGACTCATCTCTCTCCCCACACACTCTCTCCATTCTTCTTCCCTTCTCTCTTTCAGACCCCACTCTCTCCCTCCTCTCAGACTCCTCTCTCCCCCTCTTCCTCCTCCATCTTTCTTCTCAGCCTGCACTCTTTCTCTCTCCCTCCATTCTTCTCTCTCTCTGTCTCTCCCTCCTCCCAGACTCCTCTCTCTCCCTCCTCCTCCCTCTCTCTTCTTAGCCCGCTCTCTCTCTCTCTCTCTCTCAGTCCATTACAGTCATCGCAGGAGTGGGTCTGGTTCTTTGTGGAGCAGAAAACACTCACAGGAGGCACAGGGACTAAACCTGGACATCCTCCTCTCCAGATCGTTCACACACGTCTCCTTTACAATCATCTCCTCCATCTGTGCTCTCGGAATTCCAAATTAAAACAGGGAATACATTACAAACGAACTGAAAGATCCTAATTTACACAAAACTGACTCTTTTGAGCTTGAAGCCATGTTAGAATGTTGTTACCTCCTCAAAAACAAACCTGGTGTTGTGTTTTGTTTCATTCACACGTTTGACTAACACTTTATTATTAGTCTGTAACATCTGCAAAGCTCAACATGCTCCGTTCCACCTTGTGATGTCATGTAGTGGCAGTTAACAGCTCCTTTTACCTTTAGTTCACTAGAGATTGGCAGTTCCAGGGCTGCAATGATCCAAATCAGGGGTGTCCAACCTTTTTCCTCTGGCGAGCAACTTTTACAAAATGAAAATGCCAGCGAGCTACTAGTTTTAACGGTTACAAGAAATTGAGTATATAAAAGAGTCACAACGAGCCTTAAATGAGGTGCAGTTAGAGGCCTATAAAACATAAAACATTATTCATTTATTAGTGTACAAAGTCAAAATGAGACATGTACAATGGTAAAAGGCATTTAATGAATCAAATTTTACTTATTCAGCACAATACGTGTAATTCAGAAATCCTTTGGCAAGCTACTTTGAAGGCTCCCGAGCTAGAGGTTGGAGACCCCTGATCTAAATGATTCTAGTGAAGGTGAATGGAGTTTAAAACCCTCTGGAGCACTTCCTGAACAATTACCCATGCTCCCACACAACAGTCCTACACAAAAACGTGATACAAAACTGTTGACACCAACTCGACGAATCTGATGCAATGTGCAGTAGTTTCATTAGCAAGATGCTGATTGTGTTGTGATAGCGTTCTGAAAGGGGATTGACTTAGTGCGGGGAGCAAACGGAAGAGGGACTGAGAGCATCAAAAATGAAAATGAAACTTATAAAACATGTTAGCGTGTTAGCTGTGTCCTTTTATATATACAGTCTCTGACATATATACCCTGTTTTTTAATTCCGAATCAATTGTTCTGAATTAAAGAGTTTGGAATTAAAGTATTCTCCTTCAAGTTAACATGGAAATAATAATTCCGAATTGAGGTATTTACATCGACTGGAAGAAAAAACTAATTTCTGCTGGATACCGGCTATTTTTGTCTTCTCAGTTTGAACACACACATGATTTAAACTTTATTCGCAGTCGTTCCGATGATAATTAAGCCGCCGAATTCTATTATCACCCTTTATGTCTGTCACCTGAGGAAGAGAAATGAAGAGTGTCGGAGAAGAGAAACGGCTGCTCTACCTCAGCAATGGATCTATAATAAGAAGATTTTATTATAGTTCTATAACCTCAGCCCACTCCCGCATCCCGCTCCAAATCCAAAGAGCAGTGGATGAAAGTCCGAAGAGAGGACTGGTGGAGCCGGATAGTCCGGATCACGTCAGAAGGGCGACCCAAAGAGCATGTGCTGAACGACTGGAATTATTTTAAAGAAGAATAAACGTTTACACGATTGAGGAATAAATTCATTCAGCTTTAAAACTGGAATAAACCACCCACTTACTTCGGAATTAAGTTTAATTCTGAATAATCATTTTCATTGGGAATTAAGTGTTTACATGGTCACAGAATTCATTTTTATTCAGATTTTTTTTTTTTTTTTTTTTCGGAATTAAACTCTCATGTAAATGCGGCAACTGTCACAGACTCTAAGTTCCGATTTGGAACTTTTGGAGGGCAGTCCTGTATTGTATCATATTTTTTGACGTCCATTAGCTGAGGAAGCACAGATCTTCTTCCTGGAGTCATTTTGGATCCTCGTTCTGTTTAACACGTGACACGTTCATCTAAATGTTCATGTTGTAATGTTTTGTAGTTGAAAAGTAATTGAAACTCTGCTTGCTGCAATGAAATGCCAGTATGAAGAAACAGGACAGGACTTATTTTCTATTATTAAGACTTTTTAGCTCATTATTAGAGTTCATAGAGTTCCCAGTGAACAAAATAAAAACATACTGATTGATACTACTTGTGTTATAGTTTAATATGAACTCCCCCTAAAAGCAGAGCATGTGTAGTGTAGTGGACCAAACAAAAAAAAGGCAAAGACAAGGTATAAAAAATATGTTTAAATTTAATAAAGTCAAATAAAAATGTAATTTAACAAAGGCTCATATTAAGTAAATCATTAAAAAAAAGTCAGGCCCAACTGGGGAAACTTAAATCCAACTAAACAGAACAAAAACTAACCCCTAGACAGAGAACAGGTGAGTTTAAATAGACGAGGGCGACTAAACTGAACACAAGAGAGGGGGAAATTACATTAAATAAATAACTGAAGCTACTAACTTAAAGTAACAAAAAGGCAAATACTTATAATACAGAAAACAAACGATAATAAAATAACCTCAACCTCAAACTTATATTAACTAAAATGTGTGCACCCAAAAGTCTAAATAAAGGATTAAATTTAACTATAACTTAATGAAAATGTAAATGAAATGAAATGCTAAGACTATGGAGCGGTGGCAGACGTGTCCACCACATGTAAATGTCCTCTGCGCTCTCTGTGTGGAGCTCTATTCTGAGTCCACATCGATCACGGTTCACAGGAGTTCATTGATCCACTGCACTGTCCGGACACATGCTAAGCACATACACCGGCCCAGTCTGTACTCTCACTGTGAGCGACAAAGACCCCGGCACCAGCTCGCAACTCCACTCAAGTCAAGTTCAGTCAATCCAATCAAGTCTTGTAAAGTCAAGTCCAGTCCAGTCCAGATCAGACCAGTGAAGTCCAGTCCATTCAAGACCAGACCAAACGAGTCAAGTTTCGTCCAGTCAATTCCAATCAAGTTTAGTAAAGTCCAGTCCAGTCACGTCAAGTCCTTATCCTTACCGGTTTTTGCCACCAGCTGCCACGTTGGTTCTAGTTGCTAATGTAAACAAACATAAACTCCAAAAGAAATGTACATTTACTGCCCAAATATCAGGATTACATCACATTTTTTTTTTTTTTTTTAGGAAAATTCCATCTTTCTGGTGTTAGATTAATAATCCTCTCTTATTAGCAAAGTCCATGAAAAGCCAAAGAAAAACTATTTGATAAAACCAACATGGCGCTGACTGTCCTGGTATCCATGTGTAATCAGGACTGACTGTCCTGCGTGATGGCAAAAAATTAAACCGAAAAAGTTTAGAAAGTATATTTTCTAAACGCACACATTTGAAAGTTTGAACATTTTAAATACAAGCATGTTTAAAAAGGAAAGCAGACAATTTTCAACTTGTTTACTTTTTATCGAGTAAAAAAATGACATAAAACAGAGTGTGAGTCACTAAATTAACCCTCGTTCTGTGAATAATCCTGAATTCACTCTGGTCGAGGCTTGGTTCTTTTCACGGCGCCTCATTTGGATGGTGCACACACAAAAGTGTTTGGCCTTTCGCTAAAAGCAGCTCACTGTTCTTCCATGACCCAGACAGACCCGGCGCTTTGTTCAATCTTTATCACAAAAAATAAAATCTCAAATATCGGCCAAAGAGACAGGAAACAGGAGTCAGGGGGCAGGAATCGATGGGGAGTCGTGGGAAGAATCACAGCAGCTATTGTGCGCTTCTGCAGCTAAACAAACCTTTTGTACCACACAAGTTTGACAAAGTGACTAAGACATGTTTTATTTTTATTTCTTAAAAACGTGAAAAACAGAACGAGTTAATTGTAAACAGTTTGCAGTGGTCCAAAGTTATTCCTCACTTACTTACTCCTAATTATTCACCATGATGGGTTTTTAAGTGCTTTTCACAACTTTCAAAGGACAGAGTGGAGTTTAGTCTTCACAAACTAGCATGCTAACACACTTCCTGATTATCAGACCATAATAAAACTTTTATAATTTGATGCAGACAGAACACAGCAGACTTATTCTGACCTCAACAGCTGCATATATAATATACCTGTACTGGGACAAGAGAAGTTTATTTCAAATTTATGTGAAAAAGTAAGAAAAGGTCCTTTAAAACCCTTTATGACCTACGGGAGCACCGGAGCTCCCATTTTCTTACTTATTTTTAGCAACTTGTAGAAAAGAGACCTGTAAAAATAGAGCAATAAAAGTGGACAAAATGGTCTTGGAGAAACACATTCATGACCAAATTTTGCACAGTTTTGTTGCCTGATATTTTCACAAAAAAATAATAATTAAAAAAGAAAAAAAAAAGCGCACACTATAGGTAAATAATACACTTATAAAGTAAATGTAAATGTACATTTCAAAAGGAACATCTTTTCATTGTTTGTTTTCATTGTTTATATACACATCTGTATCTTAATACAGCAAATTTGAAACTTATAGTCAGCATTTGAGAAAAATAAAGTGATTTTTTTTGTGCATTTTAGTTTATTTAAAGGGCCCATATTATTTTCTGATCTATGTTCTAAGTTACTGCCATAGGATATATTTGACTTTAGGTTTGAATGAGGAGCTTTTTCATGTGGCCTCCAGATGTTTCCCAACCAAAAACCAGACCCTCACATGTAGTAATCCTCCACTATAGATTTATTTCAGGTAATTTTCTTAATCCACAGCTGTAAAATTAAACTGCGCACTCACCATCAGGTTGAAGGACTCATATCAACTCTATTTTCTGATCTATGTTATGTACCTAAAGTTGTGTTTTGTTTCATTCACACATGTTTAACACACAAACCCTGTAGATTTAGGCTAAAAACAGAAAACACTCCACCTTTATGATGTCATGTGGTGATACAGGAAGTGCTCCACTGTGTTTTAAAACTCCACACACCTTCACTAGAAACATTTGGATAATTTCAGCCCTGGAATTGCCAATCTTTGCTGAACTCACTTGAAAACTCCCACAATCACAAGGTGGAACAGCATTTTAAAATTTGGAGATGTAAACAGACTAATAATAAAGAGTTACTCAAACGTGTGAATGAAACAAAACACAACTGCAGGTGTGTTTGGGATGAGGAAGCAACATTCTAACATGCCTAAAAGCTCACAAGAGTCAATTTTGTGTAATATAGGACCTTTAAAATGGTAAGTACTGATGGGATTTAAAGTGCAAGGATTGTATAAGTGTAAAATAAAACATAATAATACTAAAACACCATGCAACAATGTAAAACAATGCTTAGGCACTTGTTGTATGGCAGGTCATAAAGAGATAATCGCAAATAAATTGAAAAATCAATTTGAACCATTTGGAGGGTTGTGTTTAAACAGAGCGTTGTGCGGATAAGAAACGCCATTCATGTGACTCACGCCGGCCAATAGGAAACAACACAACAGCTCAGGAAGTATCACTATGGAACAGGCAGACGCACAAAACTGTTTACAGTGTATGTCCGTCACACATGCACCAAAACAAACACACACGTTTAGTTCAGATTTATTCAGGCGGTTGTTACTGGCAGAGTGAGTGCAGCTCCATTTCAGCACCATGGACAGCGACAGTCTCAAGCCTGATTTTTTTTTTTTTTTTTTTTTTTTTTTTTTTTTTCATTTTTAAAAACCTGGTGTAGAGTTTGGGCAGATCTGACTGGTTTAGATCTAATATTGGCCTGGTTTAGACCTGGGTTAGGTTTGTTTTAGACCTAGATTAGACCTGGTTAGGACCTTGCGCTAGTATAAGAGCCTGAACCTGCTTTTTCATGGTTAGGACCTGTTTTAGACCTGGTTTAGGCATAGCTTGCATAAGATAAGATAAGATATGCCTTTATTAGTGGGGAAATTCCAGTGTTGCACCGCACAGTTCAAGAACAGCAGGAAAATGGAACATGCAATAAAACAAGATAATAGATAATGGTTTAAAAATAATTTAAAAATAGACTTAAAAATAGACTCTAATGTAACACATTGTTTTGGTGGAGCAAAAATATAAAAATACCAAAAAACTATTATGTACAATAAAGTAACAGTGCAGCATATGAGCAGAATAAATCTCAGTAAAGTGACTTCAGTATATTATAATGTTATTTACAGTAATATGACTACGTTTATGTACAGCAGCATTGGACAGGATAAATATCAGTAAGTGACATAAGTGAATTATATCAGAGGTCTTCAGTATTGCACATAGATATAGACACATGTTCAGTGTTAACAGTGTTCATTGTACAGTCTGACAGCAGCAGGAAGGAAAGACCTGCGAAACCTCTGCTTCACACAGCGAGGGTGAATCAGTCTGTCACTGAAGCTGCTCTCCAGAGCAGACAGGGCGTCCTGCAGGGGGTGACACTCATGGTCCAGCATAGAGATGACCTTAGCCAGGACCCTCTTGTCCCCCACCTGCTGCACCGAGTCCAGAGGACAGCCCAGGACGGAGCTGGACTTCTTGATGACCTTGTCCAGCTTCTTCCTCTCCCTCTCTGTGATGCTGCTGCTCCAGCAGACCACACCGTACAGGATGGCTGATGCCACCACAGAGTCATACTGTTTAGACCTAGTTCAGGCCCAGTTTAGAGCTGGTTTAGTCTGGGATTAGACCTGGTTTAGTCCTGGTTCAGTCCTGGGTAAGACATGGTTTAGACCTTTTTAGTCATGTACCTGCTTTAGTCCTGGTTCAGACCTGGGTTAGACCTGCTTCTATTCTGGTTTAGTCCTGGTTAAGTCCCGGTTTAGTTCTAGAACCCAGGCCCTGGTTATATTCCCCTGAGCTGATGTGAGAGGAAAGAAAGGAGGGAAAGCTGAGAGAAAGAGAGGAGGAGAGAGAAGAGGAGAGAGAGGGTGCTCAGGAAAAACTGCTCGGAGACAGCCGCCGCCCGGGGCCGGCTGCCGTTACCATGGAGACGGAGCGCGCTCAGATCGATATGTCAGCACGCGTTCACAAGACAGCATTTTACACAGAGGAAGGAAGAACATTTTCCTCTCTTTCACCCCCTCTCCTCCTTTCTCTCACTTGCTCCCGCTTGCTCTTTCGCTTCTTTGGTCTCTCTCTTCCTCCCCTCTTTCCTCTTTAGTCTCTCTACTACCTAACCTGTCTTCTCTCCTCTCCTTCTCTCTTCTCCTCTCTCTATGCCTCTCCTCCATCTCTCCTCTCTCTTGTCCTCTATCTACACCTCTCCTCTATCTCTCTTCTCCCCTTTCTCATCCTCTATCTACATCTCTCCTCTTCTCCTCTCTCTACACCTCTCCTTTATTCCTCTGCCTCCTCCTCTCTCTCTCTTTTTCCTCTCATCATCTCCTTACACCTCTCCTCTCTCTCCTCTTCCTCTTTAGTCTCTCTACTACCTGACCTGTCTTCTTCTCTCTACTCCTCTAATCCCTCTCTCTCCTCCTCTCCCCTCTTTCACCCTCTATCCACATCTCTCCTCCTCTTCTCACTCTTCCCTCTCCCTCTCTCCTCCATCTCTGTCCTCCTTCCCCCTCTTTCGCCCTCTATCTACACCTCTCTTCTCTCTACCCTCTCTCTACACCTCTCCTTCATTCCTCTCCCATCTCCTCTCTCTCTTTTTCCTCTCCTCATCTCCATACACCTCTCCCCTCTACACCACGATCTCTCATTTTCCAGCACTCTCTACACCTCTCCTTCTCTCTCCTCCTCTCTACACCTCTCTCCTCTCTCTCCTCTCCTCCCTCTCTTTCTCTTCCATTCTCTACCTCCCTGCTCCTCCTCTCCTGGCTCTGTGAGTGTAGGGTCCCCGGGGATCCTGTCAGAAGTAAAGAAAATACATGAAAAGAGGAAGGGTGCTCTATAAAACTGTGAGCTGGAGAACACGAGGAAAAGAAGAGCTAGTAGGATTTGTTGCAGTACTAGTACTACTACTACTACTACTACTAGTAGTAGTAGTAGTAGTAGTAGTAGTAGTAGTAGTATTAGTATAGTATGTGGCTATAGATATTTAACCTGGCTCTTAGCATTCTGGATTTGATTTCCACATGTGATCAGTCTGTTTGAGGAAGTGATCGGAAAAATACTCTGAGTTAGCGTCATACTCTGAGTTAGCGTCATACTCTGAGTTAGCGTCATACTCTGAGTTAGCGTCATAGTCTGAGTTAGCGTCATAGTCTGAGTTATCGTCATACTCTGAGTTAGCGTCATACTCTGAGTTAGCGTCATAGTCTGAGTTAGCGTCATACTCTGAGTTAGCGTCATAGTCTGAGTTAGCGTCATACTCTGAGTTAGCGTCATAGTCTGAGTTAGCGTCATACTCTGAGTTAGCGTCATAGTCTGAGTTAGCGTCATACTCTGAGTTAGCGTCATAGTCTGAGTTAGCGTCATACTCTGAGTTAGCGTCATACTCTGAGTTAGCTTTAGTCTCTGGTGGCTAAGTGAACGCAGATGTGGATCGCCACTTTAGCTCTAACGAAGATGGTTTGACACGTGCGCCCAGGGGAGTCCTCTGTCTCGCTCACTTTCCTCTACCACTCCTTCATTTACCACTCTTTCCCTCTCTGTGCCCCTTTCTCTCCATCCCTCTCTCCATTTAATGTGTGAAAGTAAAACAGTGTAGTGTACCTCCTCTGTGGTGACCTTTAGCAGACAGTTCTTCCCTGTGAGGCCGGAGCCGAGCTGACGTTTGCTCCACCACTGAGCACAAATACTCCACATGAAGAGTGACAGGCTCGGAGAGGGTTTACGTCAGGTAAACACAACAGGCGTCGGGTTTATTACATGTTCATACAAGTCGGATATTGTGCGAAATGGCGGAAATGCATAAAATGGCCAAGTTTCTATTACAAAATATTTACACTCGTATGCACTTCTCCTTTGTCGGAATTGTCTGTGAGGGTTTCCTCTTGCTGCTCCTTCCCCTCCTCTCCTGCTCCCTCTCTCTCTGTTTTTACCTTGTTTGGCATTTCCTGGGCGGATCCTAATCCTACTCACCTCCTGAGCTCCACTGCTGATCCTATCCTGCAATCACCTTCTGCCGTACGAAAGACCTGCTGACCTCCTCTCCAGAGCCAGATCGTTCTGTCATTCAGGTGGTGAAATTAAGCTCAGGCTTTTTCTATGTTTTTGAGACTTGCCTGTTTTTTGTCCGTCCTTCAGTACCTTCGGGTTGAGCCAGTTTCATCTCCTTTGTCTCCGGTTCTCTCAGCCTCTGGTCAGTCCAAGCCACTACTACCTCCAGTCTGCTGCCGACCTGGACCCGCACATCTCCCCCCCAAAACTGTCTTTCTTAAATAAATACTTTTTGTCTGCATATTTGGGTCCACCAGTTGTTCTTCTTAACATTTCTCACTAAGTGGACTGTACTAGTGATGGGTAGATGAAGCGTCATGAAGCGTTTCGACATATTGCCAAACTGTATTGATACTGTGTCGATACTGTGTCACTGAATACTGACACCTGCTGGATCTTAAAAGTCCCTACAGGCAACAGACACTGATTTGATGACTTTGTATGTACAATAATATAATTTAAGTAATTGTATTTTATATTGTATTATTTCATATCTTCATTTAAATTTAAAATATCTTTGACATTTTTAGATACAGTCAATAAATAATGTGAACATGTATCATAATGTAAAGTTAACGTGTTGTGAATGAGGATGCTTGTGGACTGGGATTTTTTTTTTTTTTTTTTTTTTTTTTTTTACAAATTTTTATTAAAAAAAAGAGTTTTTCCAACGTTTTGAAATTCAGTCTGTAACGCTTTTTTGATACAACTTCTCCAGCTGTAGAAAACACTTGCTCACACGGCATAGATGAGGCTGGAGTGCTGAGAAATTGTAAGGAAAGCTGGAAAAGGTTTGGATAGATGGTCTTTTGGTTGTCCCAGTATCTCCCAGTCCATGACCAGCCCATGTCAGTTTGGTGTGCGCATTGGTCACGTGACTTAAAGAAAGACACATGACCGATACGCACACCGACATGGGGTTTTGCTCTATGAGCTCGACGCATGCATCGACGCATGTGACCCATCACTAGACTGTACCTGGTTGGTCGTCTCTGGGCTTGATGGTTAAGAACTTGTATGCAGATGTTAAACAAAAAGAGTTTCTTCTTGAGCACTCCATGTATTTTGCCTTCAAACACTCCCAGCACATCAGCTCCATGTCGACTCTTAACGACACCTCTGTGTGGTCACCGTCTCCTGCCTCCGGCCTTCATCCAGTTCAACTCAAACACATGTTCCAGGGTTGACTTGGACTCAGAAGGTCAAAAATGAAACTTATTTAACATCACATTACGTTATCGCATTTTCAAAACGATAAAAGGTAAAGTTGTAATCTAAATATGTTGTCTGTTAGCAGTTAAAACCCCGCAGAAGTAAAATACCTCCTCTAACTACATTTTGATTAAAAATATAGACCAAGTGAGAAGTAATAGTGACTAATTTAACAGCACCTTTCCTTTTAATAGCCCCAATTCCTTTCCCATCAAGTCTCATTTTCCCCACATATTAAAAAAAATTATAATAAAAAAAAAACACATTTAAACGACTCCATGTGACAGTGTAATTGATTACCTGTTTACCGGCCGTGCCTCGAGGCCCCACAGCTCTTTGCGCATGGTTGTTTACAGGTGCGAACACTAAAGGGGAGGATGACAAAGTGAGCGTTTTCTTTGATTAAAAACGCTCTGCTCGTATCCGGGGGCGATCAAATAAAAAATTTTAAAAAGCATCGGCACTTTTAATATCCGCCACAATCTCCGGCTCAACAATAACAAGGCCACATGTAAATAAACGTCCTTGTACCAAATCTTCCTTCAGGGAGTGAGAGAATTATGAACGAAGGATGAGTATTACAGAAGGAGAAAGAGACGTGTTTCTCTTTTCTGCTGCTCTTACTGGAGGAGAAGGAGCTAAATATACAAGGCTTTAAAATGCAGAAATCAGGAATACAACCTTGCAAAGTTTGGAGGACTAAATCAAATTTTTTTGTCCTTTTTTTGACATTCATTAGTGTTTATTTTATTTGGACTTTTTAATCAGCTGGTGCTCTTACTTTTTAAAAAAATTTATTTTTTATTTTTTTTAAAAGGTAAAATCACGGCTGAACCTACAATATGTTGCCAGAGTTTTAACCTGCAGATAGAGACACATCCAAGTTTGTGTCATTCTCAGTTTATGGACAGGCTCATGTGAAGCTCAGACCCTCCAAAATTCCCTCTCTGAGCTGCAGAGGCTGCACTAGCACTGATCCATGACTGGATGCTGGTACTGGGGTTTAGGTAGAGACCATTCAGATCAGACAGAGACATTTTAGGCTTAAACCAACTGGATTTCAGCTTTGAAACTGGCAACCCAAATGAGAGACTCATGTGAAATTTCTTGAGATTCAAAACACAAAATTATAATGTACACCTTGTCCAGTGTTTTTTTTTTTTTTTCTAATCCTGTTATTGTTATTCAGTTATTATTTTTGTTTTTTTCCTTATTAAAATACTATATTACAGTGATACGGAGAATACTATCCTCTGTTCCATGTGAAAGAGGGACACTGCATTCTACTGTCCAACAAACATTTAGCAGCCCTATTAGTACACGTGTGTTTATGTGTTATTCTGGGGCTATTTGGCTCAGATGGTGTGATGGACAGAGAACAGCTGCACTCAGGAGAGAGAGAGACAGAGAGAGAGAGAGAGAGTGAGTGAGAGGAAATGTGGAATATTTGTGCCCACGTTTCACCTCACAGCGGGGACACTCTCCAAACTGCCAACCCACTTCCTGTCTGCTGCTGCCACGTGTTACTACTCGACAGCCAGAGAGGAGAGAGAGGGATGGGAAGGAAAGAGAAGAGAAGAGAGAGAGAGAGGGAGAGGAGAGACAGAAGAAGAGGGGCTACTGGTCAAGCTAAATGTGAGTAGACTACAAGGTTCCCTGAAGTTTATAAGTGTACAAAGTATGACTAAAAAATTAACTCTCCTTTAACATTACACATATACAGAGAGAACAGTATTGAGTGAAAACAGTCCAGATTTTCCAGTCTGAATACCTGGGAGGGAGTTTTGAACTGGATATAAGTTTATCCTGGTGCAGAACAGCCTGCTGTGGATGATTCATTAAGAACTACTGCATTCATATCAAAACAGGCTGAGGGCTGCAGCCACTGCCTCCAGGCAGCAAGTGCTGGATTACCATCAGGCCTCCAGAATGCCTCCAGACAGGAGCAGAACAGTCCTCTGCAGTGAGCACAGAGTGAGGTGGGAGGACTTTGTCACATTTTAGAGTGTGGAGTGTTGTCATAAGAGTGCTGCTGGGGAAAAGTTTCTGCAGAGTCTTTGGGAGAGGCAGAAAGGAGTCAGTGAGGACCAGGGAGGGTCAGAGCCAGGGCCAGGGAGGGTCAGGATCAGGGCCAGGGAGGGTCAGGGCCAGGGAGCGTCAGGGCCAGGAAGTGTCATGGTCAGGGACAGGGAGGATCAGGGTCAGGGCTCTGGGCAGCTGTGTGCTTCATATTAAGAGAATATACATCTCCACCAGTAGTGCGTCCAACGGGTGTCATTCCTGTAGACTGCAGAATGAAGTGGACTAAGTGAGTGTGTCATCACCCCTAACATTCAGCTCCAGCCAAATGATGCTCATTGAGGCTAGCACTTATAACAGCATATTTGGAAATCCAGGTGCACAACCAGAGAGCTAACCAGCAGCAAGGATCAGGACCAGCATCTATATTCTCACATTAAATGTTGTATTTTAAAATGTGAGCTGAACTCGTCCTTTTGAGTGCATTTACAAAGCTAGGCATTACGTCGTGGCCTCAAGAGCCACGCACATCCACAGGGCCGCTATCACCATCATGGCTGGTTAAGGTGGGTAGAGTAGCCAAACCTTTTACTCAAGAGTAGCCTACTGTGTACAGTCAAATATATTACTCAAGTAGGAGAGCACAGTGTTAGAAATACAGTCTTTAAAAAGTGATTCAAATATGTAAACAGGGATGTGAGTACTGTTGTGTCTCTGGAGACAGTGGGTACCTCTGAAGAGTGCTGTCAGTGATGTCACATGTGGATGTAGAGGAGGAGAGCAGTGGTGTTGTATGTGTATGAGAGAAATACTTTATTAATCCCAAGGGAAATTCATGTTTTGCTGCAGCATTTACATTAAGCGTCTCAGTCATCTTTGTGTCTCAGTCAAAGGCATCAGTTCAGTTTAACAGGAGGACTGGTCTGGGAGGGAGAACCAAAAGTGTCCCTCCTCTGTGTCCTGGAGCATTATAGCAGTGTCCTGGAGGAACCAGGTGAACACAACAGGAAAGGCCTTGTTCTTACTCCGCTCTGGTGTTTTGGTTGGTGACGAAACGGTCCATTCCCTCTGTGTTTCCTCTGAAAGGTCTTTTGCCACATATGGCGTAAAAAGCCTGTAACATCTCAAATGTCCATAGCTAGCTCCTAAGCTACCCTCTTGCACAGTTTCAATGGATATGAGAAAAACAAACAGTTCATTTCACACAATCCAACTGTCACTTGTGTTCATTCCCTCAAAGCATTTCCTCTCAAGGTCTTTGCCACATTTGCTCTCAAGAAACCAAAAGTCCCTTACTTGTGTCCTTTTTGAACTTTACCTGTTGAACTTCTTAGTTAAAATCCCATGATATGATGATAAAAACTAAGTTCAAAAAACAAAAAAGTTTCAAAAACTGCTCAATGTCTTTGAATATTAACATCAACATATTAATATAAGAGAAGGAGGGTAGTGGTGTGGTATGTGGATGAAGAGGAGGAGGAGGGCAGTGGTGGTTCCAGCAGAGCAGAGCCTGAACCGTTCACTGAGGGATGTGCTCGTGTAATGACAGAGGCTCAGCTCAAGCAAAACCAAACACCCACAGCTTATAAAAGAGAAACGGGTTTGGGCTGCTCTGTGTGCAGGGCACTGGGGACATTGGGAACAAACAAATTTCAGGAGCAGTGGGCAGAGCGTGGCATGCCCAGGGACCCCTCTCCGTGATCTTCTTGCTAAGCTTGGTGAGGACTACCTTAGCTGGAGGATTGGATCTATAGTGCAAGTTTTGGTTTCCCTTGTCTGTGGGGGAAACCCACACAGACAAGGGAAGAACATGCAAACTTCACACAGAAATCAAACCAGGAACCTTCTTGCTATAAAGCGTGAGTGCTAACCTCTCAGCCACCGTTATCAATCTAAACAAATAGCCACTAGTGGTCGGATCTTTCACATAAATGTCACCAGGCGGAAACAGGAGATTTTTGCATTGCCGCACTCGTCCCATTGGAAATGAATAGAGAAGCAGTGTGTCGAGTCCATTACAGGTGCCACATATGCACTGTATGGTACTGTATGGTGAGACACAAATGGAATCAGCATAGACAGTCCTTCTGTCACAGTCCAAGCCTACAGGGAGTACAGAGAAACAGGAGGACAAGGCCTTCATGGACACCTGAGAGATGTAGTGGTGGCTGTTCACTCCATCCCCGTATTAAGCACTGAATGTGAGTGAGGATTTTCTCAATTGAATCGGTCTTACAGCCCAAACTGAGCCTCTTTGAACACTTACACCATTTCTGAGCTACTCTTTCTCAACATTGTCAGACCCCTGTATCAAAATATAATTCAGTCCCTTGCGTAAATTGTGGATTGGACACACAGGGTAAAGTGAGACACAGGAGGAGGAGGAGAGAAAGAAGGACATGTCTGTGGTATGGGATTTATTAAATAACTAGACATGGAAGGTTGATAAGTGATAATAACCTGGGTGACAGTAGTTGGTAGAGTGTTTATCCACTGACCCACAGGTTGGCAGTGCGACTCCAGTTTCTACAGATGAACGCTGAATGGGGCGGGGGGGCGGTTATTGTGCCACCCCTGTGTGAGCTATGATCCCTCTCCGTACAAGCTATGGTTTGTCTCTGTATGAGCTATGGTTCCTCCCTGTACGAGTTATGATTCCTTTCTGTACGAGCTATGGTTCCTCTCCGTACGAGCTATGGTTCCTCCCTGTACGAGCTATGATTCCTGTCCGAACGAGCTGTGGTTCCTGTCCGTATGAGCTATGGTTCCTCCCTGTACGAGTTATGATTCCTTTCTGTACGAGCTATGGTTCCTCTCCGTACGAGCTATGGTTCCTCTCTGTACGAGATATGGTTCCTGTCTTGCCTCACTGGTGATAATGTCAAATCTACCACATTATGTTAGCTGCTCCTAAATGCTGTAATATTTTCTGCAGAGTTTAACTGTGGTCACTTTAGATAACCCAGTGAGGTTTCTCTAATGTTTAAAAAGCAGAATCACTGTGCACACAGATATCGACCTGGGCACTGAAATATGCACTTATTTCATTACAATCATCCTAACTTAGAGTCAAGCAGAAGTACTATTGATCCGAGCCAGGCCTGATTATTAATGTCCACTGTCCTTGTAATTGTCCTCCCCCCTCTCTCCCTCTTTCCTTCTCTCTCTCCGCATACGCTTCAGTTCTTTGATCGTTCTCGTGGGAGATGTGTGGTAGTGGAGTACAGACTGCTTCACTCCACAGTGATGCCGGGAGAGTGAGCGGAAAGCACCGAACTCATAAAAGTGATGTATAACACAGGTCAATACAGAGGGCCAGGACACGACCGCCCCAAACACTACTAAGAATTACCTCTGCCTATTACTCAGAGAAGATAGAGAGAGACAGAACGAATAGTACTGCATCATTCTGAGCGAAAGAGAGAGAGAGAAGAGAATAATCCTCACAATAATAATGTATTTGATTTATGTAGTAAACAACATCGCAATACAGACAGTGTGCATTAAAACAAAACAAGTGTAGCTGGTACATGATATGCATCTGAGCAGCCAGACACTTCTACATTCTGTTCAAATCCAGAAAAAGTCTGGAATCTGACCATTCTGTACAATAGAAATAGCTCCTTTTACCTGAGTTTGGTTCTTCGGTTGTTCATTCTGCAGAAATCAACAGTTACTTAGTTCTTTGTGCCCCTCCAACAACCACCAATCACACACACCACACCGGCATGTATGAAGTGTCTTGGTCATGGACACAACACAACACAACACAACACAACACAACACAACTGGTATTCCAAAGGGTTTTTGAGAGCTAGGAACAAGTTAGACATGAAATACCTACTTCCTCCTTTCCCTGTCTTTATATTAAAATATTATGAACTATTAAACCGTCTGTTCAGTCAAACTCAATTTGTTTTTCCATATTATGAAATATATTCATTAAATACGTTTTCATAATAGACACCAAAACAAGATTTCAAATACAACTGGACTAAAGCAGTTTCCTCTGCTGGGCTGGGCACTGAGGAGCTCAGAGTAGCTCTGCTGCTCCTTTACATCCTAACCCGGAATGAATACCAAGAGCTTCAGCAACACACAGTGTAGTTAAAGCTGCGTACATGCGTATTTTTAAAGTGTCAATTTACACCAGAGGAAACAGAGCTGCTCCTGCGATGCCTCTGCATATTCTCACGTTTAAACACCACAGTCTTGGATTATGCATTATGTTTGAAAATCACAATACAAAAGTTGACAAGAGAGACAATGCTTTGCAGCGATAACAAGCCATGGCTGCGGTGCTCACATTAATTATACAACTCACAATTTCACTTTCGTTGTCTACACCATGAGCCTTTTCCTCCAGAAGTTGTTCTTGTAAAGTTGTTGTTTCACAACAGTCATTCCCTGAGCTCCTGGATGCGACTCAATTGTACTGGTTGTAGAGAATGTATTTTGAAAGGGCATCTGAGTTTTTTTGACCCCACTTGCTTATTTCCTGTCTTCCCCCACAAAAAGCCTGGAGATGCTCCGTTAATGCTGAAAAATTAGACCTCCAACCTCATTTGAGCGATGTGTAGCGTAATTACAGCCGTATGGCATTGCTGCGTTGGTGTAGACTGTCTGCCCGGTTGTAGATGCTGCACATGTGCTCCCCTACTGCGTTTACAAGCTGTCAGTGCTTTGGTGCAAACTGGAGGTTAGGGACATCTGCATCTGTATCAGAACCTCCAGGACACATTTACTAACCCATTCTATATGTCGTGTTCACGCGTCTATAGACCCCTGAAAAAAATGAGCAAACTGCACCCCCTGCAGGACGCCCTGTCTGCTCTGGAGAGCAGCATCAGTGACAGACTGATTCACCCTCGCTGTGTTAAGGAGAGATTTCGCAGGTCTTTCCTTCCTGCTGCTGTCAGACTGTATAATGAACAATGCTAGTCATGTGTCATTCCCATAGCAACCATGTGTCATCTCCATAGTAATAATAACAATGTGCAATATTATTTAAAGTCACTGTACCTGCTATTATTTATTTACCCACCACTGTCCATCACTGCAATGTACACAATCATCTCAGAATCAAAACACTTATTGTGCAATGTTCCTGTGCCTTTTAGCTTAGCTTACAGTGTTGTGTTTTTTAGTTGATTGTAAATACTTATTATTATTTATCTTGATTTGATGCATGCTCTTATTTTCCTACTGTTTCTGTAACTTGCGTTGTGACACTGCAATTTCCCCATTGTGGGACAAATAAAGGATTATCTTATCTTATCTTATCTTATTATCCAAAAATATAATAATAATAATAATAATAATAATAATAATAATAATAATAATAATAATAATAATAATATAATGATAAAAACTCATTATTTGTTTGGTACTAACTCCACAAACTTGTCATAATAATTTTAGTCTGTTGAGTCCTTTCAACAGACAACAATTGCATCTTTGCAGTTAAATAGTGGCACAATTTTTTGACATTATTGTGAAAAAATCATTTCACTTTAGTTTATTTCTACTGACAGAGAAGCTGAACATTCAACTTTGTGCCGGTTTTTGTTTCATGTGGATAAGCCCAGTAATTACAGAGACATGAACCATAAACCAGGTCAACAAATCTGTATCTGACAGCTACAGCAAACTCCACCATACAATTCTGACCTGTCCTCCAGCTCAGTGTAAACTATAGGGATTGTACAGTGTTGTTATATCTTTGGAGCTGGAGGAGGTGTCTCGGGAGGGGGAAGTCTTGAGAGAAGTCTTAGAAGCGAAAACATAAAGCTGTATTACATTTAATTTTCTCCAGTCAAAAACACTCCCTCTCCTCTTCTAATAATAAAGCACATATTTGCCTCCTTATGCTCAGCTGATATTAAAAGCACATTTATCCTGGTTTACAGCCCATGTCTCTGTGCGCCTCGCTAACACTGTAGATTACAAGTTCACGCGGCGCAGCCCTAAACCTCATTAAATTAAGTCTCTCCTCAAAGTAACACATCATTTTCATATTTTCTTAAACTGTGCTCCGAAATGTCATCTGCACAAGTCTTCAAAAATCGCTCCAACACTCGACTATTTGAACCTACGCTCACAACACAGCACTAGAAATGACAAATTAGCAACTTCAAAAACGGAAGCGTAGAAGAGTTATTTTATATCATTATTATTTTTTTGTTTTATCATTCTAACTCTGTACAATCAGTAGAATTATAGGGAGGAAACAGAAAGACAGAATTACACAAGATTGCTTCAGACTTTTAGAAAATAATTTAAAATCATCGTCTCTTGATTAAAAGTCTTCAGTCTTCAAGGTGCTGTAAAGCAACTGAAGCTTCAGAAGTTAAAGTTGTAAAGGTGCTGCTTGTCTCCATGGATCACCTGGAATGTTCCACAGAAGAGCATTAAACGGGGGTATTACACTTCTGTTGGGTATTAACTGCGAACACATAACATATTTATATCCCCATGTTACTTTTTATTGTTTTGAAAATGCTGCGTTCGCCAAAACCAACGTATTAACATGTTTAACAAGTTTCAGTTTAGTTTCTGATGCTGTAAGTCCCCCCTTCTTTTGCTCTCTGCACTAAGTCACTCCCCCTTCTGAGCACTATCGCAGCACAATCAGCGTTCATCCCACTAATGAAACTACTGCACATTGCATCAGGTTTATCAAGTTGCTGTGTACAGTTTTGTATAAGTGACACGGGCTTGTGGTCGGAGCTTTACACAGACTCTTACAGCAAACTGGAAGGAAGGTTTGAATAGGAAGATTTTGCTAAATTCCTCAAACATGCACGGATGACAGCTAAAGCCCTCCTCAGACATGTTTTTGATG
This sequence comes from Taenioides sp. WSHXM2023, assembly GCA_029959045.1. NCBI lineage: Eukaryota > Metazoa > Chordata > Actinopteri > Gobiiformes > Gobiidae > Taenioides > Taenioides sp. WSHXM2023. Next base: position 11,112,099 of record CM057095.1, on the reverse strand, counting down.
AGGGAACAAGATTATAACATGGTAGAACATTTGGTAGTGCATAATAACCCGTCATTAAAGCATCTATCTAGAATTTCTCCATGCAAACTGCGCTCACAACCCATTTAATTAACGATACAATTTGTAATACTCATGTATTGCATATTGTATTACATTAAAGCCAAATGGAAACAAGCAGGAATCAGGTTTGTGGGGATGCAAGAGGGCTCATAGTAAGGACACAAGTTTTTCAGTGCAATAAATACAACAAAAACATAAAAAAAACATTCTTGTAGGATATATAGATTCAAAGTGGAGCCACAAACCACCACGAGATGAAGTTTAAGCTGTTTATTTTACATTGAAGGTTGCGCTGTTGCCCTGGATGCCATGGTTTTGCAAATATAGGACATGTTTCAGCATATATATGTTCATACTGTACATGTTCAATAAGTTCAAGACAATACGTCATACACACACACACACACACACACACACACACACACACACACACACACACGCACACGCACACAAGGAAAAAAAAGAGTCAAAGCCTCACTATAGTTTGGGTATGGCTTCTTGCTCCCAGGTACCATTTGTGAAAATTGCTCTTTCACCGGACATTCACTGCAATTTATTCTTTTATATATCTTTTTTTCTTATTGTATTATAAAGAAAAAAATCCTTGCAAAAAAAAAAAAAAAAACAAAACCTCAAAAAAAACAATTCTTTACTTTCACACTTTCAAAACTATTTTGACTAGAAATGCATATTTTGTTTTAACAAATTCTAAAGTGCACCAAAAGGGATTTAAGTGTGCTCTAAAATGCTCTATAACGAAAGCAGCTTTGGCTCTCAAGCTGTTCCTCAAACCTTAGAGAAGAGATGTTATATTTGATTGAGCTGAATACTTTTTATATGCATTTTCCTTATGTTTGTTTTGTCCACTGCAGAGGATAATTCGATGTCCACTTGTTGTACATCTCTTCCGTTTGTGTCTGCATCGTCTGTGTACATGATGTCTTTGCATACATCTGGGAGCTCATTAATGTATATTGTGAAGAGCAACAGTCCCACAATTAACCCCTGTGGGACCCCTGATGTGCAGGGCATTTAAAACACACTGCATTATTTGTTCTCACACACTGCTCCAGATCTGAGGTGTATCATATTGTAATGAATACATGGACAGATTGCACTGGGAGAGCTTGGACATGTCCACTGAAGAGGACACTGGAAGTTTCTAACAACAAACTGTCCCAGGAAACACGGATGCATGCCATGTCTTTCTCAACTTCTTTTACGTTGGCATTCTGAATTTCAAGAGACAAAGAAGACTGGCCGACAACATTTCTTTCTTAAAACCTTCACCCAAAATGTGAGGAGGAGCGTGGCATTAGAAGACTGAAAGTAGCTTTTTAAGCCTGGGACCTGAGGTTAGTTTGGCTCATTAACATTTCTGAAGCTTTGAGGATATCTGCTAAAAGCCTCTAATGGTGAGGTCCAAAGTGTATTTGATCAAAATTGCTGCTAAAAAGTTGATATAGTTCATTAACCCAAAGAAAATATTGATTTCTGGACAGGCCTGGACGGCATGGACTCCAACAGGACAGAATAACTTTAACTTATAATAATAACTTTAGTTCTCTGGTCCATAATGGTAACACTGGCCTCTGCACTCACATACATCTACATAATGTTCCCTTAGTGTCTCTTCTCTGATGCAAATTCTTCTCCTTTCTCCTGTTATTAGAAATATCTCAGGATTTTAGAAAGCGTTCATTTGTTAACAGCTGTCTTCTTTTTCTTGGCACACACTGACCACATAGGTCAATGCAATCACTTTGGCTTTCAAATCAAATATAGTGTGCTCCTTGTTCTTTTTGCTCATCTATATTTTTTATATGGTTATTAGGAATTTTGTCATATTTTGACTAAATCAATCCAAGAAAATGTCCATTGTCCCCAACGTGACAGATTCCTGGAGGTCAGAAAGAGTCACATCTTCAGTCTCTTCAGCAGGGCTTTGTTGATACTGTTATTATTCAAAGGCCTTCAGAACAGTGTCGCAGGATTTTGCATTTCCACGAACAGTATTTGTGTGCATGCTGTTTTCATGGACATTTTTTATAAAGTTTTCTGTTTAGCTCTATTTTACATTTCACATGTTTTCATACCATCAGTGGAAATCAGAGCACTTGCTGAACCCTTCTCTTATTCAAAGGAAAATGATAAACATGGGAAGACCCCAGATTTTTCACTGAGTTTCATTTTCATTTTGTATCGCTGTTAGGGCACATGGCAGGGCACAGACAATGGGGAATCTCCTTCCATCAACATGAGGGTCACTTTCTGAGCATTTCTGATAAAGGTACTTGAGTTGTAAGAGCATGCACTATAGTTTCCTGTTTCTGGTATTACAGTCATAGCCTGTATTTCCTCTCTGATCTGAACAGTCTCTACCTAAACCCCAGCGCACACAGCCTGTCATGAATCAGTGCTAGTGCAGCCTCTGCAGCTCAGTGAGTGAATTCTGGAGTTTCTGAGCTTTCACTTGAGGCCTGGCCTGTCCATATACTGAGAATGAGAGCAACTTTAGTTTTGGTTTAGTCCCAGTTTAGTTCTGGTATAGTTCTGGTTGAGTCTGAGTTTTGTCCTGGTTGAGTCCTGGTTTACTTCTGGCTTAGTCCTAGTTCAGTCCTGCATTACCTCTGGTTTAGACCTCGTCCATGAACCAAAATTAGGACAACGGATGTAAAGTAGCTATTGTGCTAATTCCGGCATATTTACATTGATGCTGTTTGTTGACATGTTGATTAATATGCACTGTCCTAATTAAAATAAATAAATAAATGTCGGAGACATGCTCAGACCATAGCATGTTGTCATTGTGTTTTTGGGCAATACACTTGCCTTTGGCATCGATGTACGATTGTGCTTGTGAGACCAAATAAAACCACTCAACATGAGTAGAATCTTACACACACATTATTCCATGTGATCAGCAGTAGAACAGCAGGGAGTGGAGGAGAAGACTGATCAGAGACACTACAGAACATACTGAACATTTTGCATGGGATAAAACCTATGAATGGAAATAGTGGCTGAAATGCAAGAGGTTATTTGCAAAAACCGGTATTTTTCAATCTACAGATATTATCAATGGAAAAAGTAGATAATATGTGCTCTTTAAAAAGCGTATAAACTAATTAAACTTGTCTCTGTGCTCACAATGGCTGCTCTGGCCTTTCACCTCCCAGAGCCGAGGTGTTTGGCCTTCAAACATGTGTTATTCTCAAATGTTCCAACCATATGACCATAACCCAGGACTCAGGAGATTCAAGGACATTTAAAGAAAAAATATATTCAGCTTTAGTCGGGGTTTTGAAACCACTTTAACACCTTAGCCTTGGTATTTGTTTAGAAACATATATGTGTTAGAACATAGTAGTACGTGGTATTGGACTGAATCAAAAATCACTGTTAACGCCTGTTAGTACTACATACTCATTAGAACGAAAATGGTTGGCTGCTCTTGTGGCTAACTGGCTGGCACACTGAGCAGTTTTTAAACTTTTAACATTTTTATCTTTATCTATGTGCAATTCAAAGGACAGAAGTTAAATTTTACATGAATGCAACAGACTTTTGCCACCAAATGTGTAAGAAGTTGTCCAAGAGGGAATGTCCCGTCTGATCACCAACTCAAACACCCAAGCAGATAGAGAGAGGCTTAAGAGACGCTTTCTGTTGTGTCTCCAGAGCTCACCTGTGCCCCCTGGAGGTTGCTGTGATGCTGCAGGACACAGAGGGCTGTTACTCCTGTCCTCAAACTGCCCTGACACTGGATCTGATTACTCGACGTGTGGAGCTGCACTGAGCTGCTCTGCGCATAAACTGCCCCTCGGGACAAAGTGATTCTGTTTGACTGACTGAAACTGTATTCAAATAGCCAGTATAACAAACACATGGATTTATAAAGGCACTGTGATTAGTTTGTGTGGAAAATGACATTCTATTGTTATGATTGTGTTATCAAAATAGTGTTTTGAACCTTTTTCTTAGTATTAAAATAGAGTTCCAAATGCTGATTTTGTGCGTTATTACTCATAAAGCCAGGTCTCCTCTGCTGAGTAATAACTTAAATTGTGTGAAAAGATAAAAACACTTGACACTGACAGATTGGTGTCAGCTGTAGTCTAGACTCTAGAGTGGATACAGCTCTTGAAAGCACAAGAGAGTACAAAACTGAACACTTAAAATCACCTGCAACAGCCCATCTGCAATATTTATGTTAAAACGCTTCTAAGCATTACTTAACTCCTCTTCAAACGTGTTCTGAAATGTCTCTTTGTGTCTCCGTGGGGTTTTATTCTGAGTAAAAGCTGCTAACCCTGTAGTTTAGACCTCTACAAACATGTTCTGAATGGGGGTCAGATTTTAGACTCAAATGTTAAAGAAATAATATGTAGCCTGTGCTCTTGCGTTTAAATAAGAAAGTATGCAATCATAACTGAAGCCGTGCCTCATGTGAAAGCTCAGAACCTCCAGACTTCGCCACTCGGAGAGGCTGGAAAAAGCGCGCGGCCGCTACAACCGCCTACGTTTCAACCTCCGATGCAGAGACGAGAACATCACACCAGCAAGTATTAACATCAAGACCCCAATCCCAACCAAAAGGATGGATTCGCATCACCATCAATAAGCAAAGAGGTATCGAGAACTAAGGGACAAAAAGGAGGAATACGGACGGCTTTTCCCCATGGAAGAAGAGGCACAGCATCAGGTTAACAAACACTTAGAAAAAACATAAGAACTGGAATTCAAAAAGACCAAGGACCGACACATTAATAAGTTAAAATGTCTAATAGACACAAAATAGCGTAAAATTCGAACCACACAGACAAAGGCTAAAGATAAATGGGTATGCAATTTAACACAGCGAAAAATCACGGAAACAGAAACAAACGTACTAGCACGAGGACTAAACTTCGCCACCACCCCAAACAAAATCCCCGTAGAGGAATATATTTTAGCCACGGAGTTAGCATGTCAAAAAATACCGAACCAGGGACAGAAAGCCGAGTTACGCAAAACCGTAACAGGGATCCTAAAAACAGACAGATTACCGAGGAGCAATATAACCAAGGAGGAGAGGAAAGATAACAAAAAAAGACAACACAATCACTATTCTACCCGCAGATAAAGGAAGGACAACAGTTATATTAGACACAAAAACATACGAACAGAAAATGGAAGCGCTATTAGCAGACACCGACACATATGGAACCATCAGAAAGAACCCAACAGAAGAAAAGAGCACAAAATGAACATCTTTGGTTCAGAACCTCCAGAATTCCCTCCCTGAGCTGCAGAGGCTGCACTAGCACTGAGTCATGACTGGCTGCAGGTGCTGGGGTTTGAAGAGCGGTTGTATGTAAAGCTGACAGAGAGAGTCCTTTAGAATCAGAGGCTCATGATGCTCGTTCTGCTTTCTGATTGGAGAATCGTTTTGAGAACTAAAACACCAAATAATAACATAAATGAGGCATCATGTCCAGTGTTTTTGTAATTAAGAATGCAGCAGTTTTACAATTGTTATCAGTAAGGTCATGTTTTGAAATTTAAAACCAAAATTTTGCATATTTTGGACAGATTTAGAGTTCTATTAAAGTGTCAGCGGCAGTGACCTTGATAAAGAATTTTGCTGAGTTTGTTCAGCAAAAACAGTTCAATTTATTTCTTCATTTTTCTAGCTGTATTTAGTTGTATTTTGTTCTCAAACTCTGAACATGTTAATCCATGTTCAGTTTGTCACAGGCTGGTCACCATGGATAACGATAGGTTTAATGTCATACAGTGGAACATTCTGGGCTAACAATAACATCTCCATTGACACAAGCAGGTGGCAGACCGTCTTCTAGAAAAGGCACACAGTGTTCTTTGAATGACTTATGCATAACTTAGCTTTAAACAAAATTGTGCAAAATACCATGCAGAATGTTGCCTTTGACCCTCCCTCCGTGGCTCCTGTGGTCAGTATTTCCTGTAGTGTCTCTGAAACAGCCTTGTCTGTGTCTGGATTATCTCGTCCTCTCATGTGATGGACAGCTCCTGACCGGTGGACATCTTGGATCAGTCTTCTCCTCTGCTCCCTGCTGTTCTACTGCTGCTCACATGGACTAACAAGCGTGTGCGTGTGTGCAAAAGAAGAAGTATGCATTGAAGAAGTCATTTTACCTGTCATTTTTTTTTTTTTAACAATTTTTCCTTTAAATCTCCACTTCTCCAGCAAGGGTTTGATATATGCAAGTGTCAGAATTTTGATTTGTACTGAAAACACATCTGTTTTGTGTCGGATTTACATTTTGGATTTGTTTTTGTATGGATGCAACTCCTGGACTCCCTTCATTTTAGTGGTGACACACTGGGGTCCACACACACATGCACATAGTGAGCATGGGTGTGTTTCTGGGGCCATCGACTCTGGCTTCCCTCTCTTTAACCTACCGTGATCATAAATATTCACTGTAATTAAATAACCTGTTAACTGAGAATGAGAAAAGTCTTGGATGTTTCCTCTATCTGCAGGTTAAGGCTCTGGCAACACTAGTTCAGTTGTGATTGTTCCTTTTTTGAAACTGTGCGCACAGAAAAGTGACATAGTGAAGCTTTAGCTCCTCTGGCCGTCCCTCACAGTGTCCACATTGAGCTTCTTTGGTGCTGCTTCCTCTGGCCTCAGGCTTAGTGAAGCTCAAAGGACAAAGCCATAAACTCCAGTCGAGTGTGAAACTGATCATAAAGTACTGAGGAGGCGGAGCCAAAGGTCAGCCCCGCCCCACTCGTATCCAGCCAAATGTGCGACATCTTAAAGTTATGAGCACATCATCTACTGTGGCCAATCAAGTGAAAGAGCATATGACAAGTTTTCATTTTTTTTCTACTTCTGACTTGAATTTGATGGATAGCGTCATTGTGTCGTTATCATTTATCATAGTTTTACATCAGTTAAGAGGCAGTTTGTGGCGAAAAGTTGAAAAGAAAAGTACAAGAATACAGAAAGTAAATGGTTTTCCACCTTCAAGGCACTCAAAGCACTTTACAGCAAGGACCCTCTCACCCATTCAAAACCAGTGTGCGCAGACACTGGGGGCGAGGTGGGTTAAGTGTCTTGCCCAAGGACACAACGACAGCATTCATCTGTGAGAGCTGGAATCACACCAGCCGACCTGGGATGGGATGAAGTGTGACCTCATAAGCTCCGATCCCTCTAATAGTAATACTAAAAATGATAAAAAACTCACTTTCTCGGTAATGGAGCTGTTCATGATACTAAAATTTCAAACTTAATATTAGAGAATAGACTCAATACCAATTCCGATACCATGATGATAATAATAAAACACTCTTTAGACAATAGAATGTGATTTTCAACATTAAGGCCCAATCCCAATTCTCCCCCTTAGCCCTCTGTCTTTGTCTTAGCCCTACCCCTTAGCCCTACCCCTCTGTCTTTAAACAGAGGGGTAAGGCAAAGGGGTATGTTTAAACCCTTAGAAATGGGACACCCCTTTGCAGTCGCAACAATATGACATTATTTTTAAAGTTTTGAAGTATTGTGCTCCTTTTGAGTTTGTTTTAAATGAACTTTGCAAAAAGTCAAATGTTTTTTAAATTTTTTATTGTTTTTTTAATTACTATACTCTGTACAACATATGTAAATCAAATTTTAATCAACTGTAACACAAAATTAAAATGCTGCAGAGGTGGACGGAGTTGTAGAGGATGCCTGGTACACACAAAAAAGAAAACAAAATTAATACATAGTCATAAACATATATAGTTGTTCTGGTACCTACAAATATTATAGAATGTAATATACCTTATATTTTATTTTCAAATTCTCCCAATTTTTTTGAAGCTTGTTGAGCTGACACAACTCCAACAAGTCCAGCCTCCTACAAGAAATTTCTAAACAAAATGCAAATGTGATTAATAACATGTCGTTTTTAATATAAATAGGGGATAATTTACAAGGCGAAACGAAACAATAATATTTTAGGCGATGCATGTTCGTAATACTTTACACATTCTACCGTAACATGTGTATAGTTCTAAAAGCGCATGAGACGAGTTACGAGGCGAAATACAGCGATATATTTGACACATTCTATAGTATATAGTTCTTTTAGGCCATGCATGTTCGTAATACTTTACACATTCTACCGTAACATGCGTATAGTTCTAACCGGGCATGTTACGATAAGCCGTATATGTCAGAAAGCGTAAATGCTGGCGCCATGAGTATACCTACAACTTTTCAAAAGTTACTACAGTTTTATACAACTTTTTATGAGGTTCTTGAGTGCAAATACTCACATTTGTCCAATTTCTTCCCGATTGCCGACACTTCCCGATTTCCGTGTTGGTTTTTGCTCCGACTTGCGTTAAGCCACGCCTACCCCTTTGCGCAAAGTGTGCATCTGAAAACGCTTTGCGCAGAGGGGTATCATAGCCCTTCCCCTTACCCCTTCCCCTTACAGAAAAGAGTATTGGGATACCCCTCTGTCTCTCGTGAACGCGCACAACAGAGGGGTAGGGCTAAGACAGAGGGCTAAGGGGGAGAATTGAGACGCAGCCTAAATACTTAGTACTTTCTTTTCTATTCCAATGTGGCCTTTATACTTTTTGTGTTACAGCTCAAGATCATTCTAAAGCTGTGGTTCATTTCTGTCCTGTGAATGGGACTTTTTTTTTTTCGTGTCGACACTTGTTCAAATAAATATCTAGTTTCTGTACTAGTACTAGTATTGATTAGTATCTGATAGTATCTGTAAATGTGACTTTTTACGAGTATCGATGAGAATTATTGTTGATAAATATCTGATTTTTGATACTTTTGACGACCCTAATCGGTACAAATGCCATCTCTACTGACCGTGCCCAACAAGAGAGTAAAATTACTACCTAATTAAAAACTATGGACTACATGATTTTTAGTTAAAGTAATTTTGTTAAATATGTACGCAGGGTTTGGATCTCTCTGGTTTGTGGTTGGCTCAGCTCTTGTCTTGATTCAGAACGTTTAGCTAAAAAGATTTTACAATTGCACTTTGAAGACCAGAGGAGTTTGAGAAGGTTTCGTCTCCACTTTGATCCATGTTTGTTGAGCAGACGACGTGTGGATATTAGATTTGACAGGCGAAGCTGCAGTGAGGAGCCTGGCGGTATGAAGATGCATAGATAGACACTAAGATAGATAGATAGATAGATAGATAGATAGATAGATAGATAGATAGATAGATAGATAGATAGATAGATAGATAGATAGACCAGATTGGTAGAGAGAAAAAGCCTAAATAAATAAATAAATAAATGAATAAATAGAGACAGAGAGAGAGACAAATAGATGGATAGAGAGAGACTGGTCTGTGATTGGCTTAACTATAATCACAACGTTTAGCTAAAAAGATGCTTTAATTGCACTTTGAAGACCAGAGGACTTTGAGAAGGTTTCATCTCCACTTTGATCCATGTTTGCTGAGAAGACGACACCTGGATATTGCGTTTGACAGGCGAAGCTGCAGTGAGGAGCCTGGTGGTTTGAAGATGGTTTTTATATTGTTTATTTGGTCTCATTTTGGCGTTGGAGCTGTTTGTTCTCAGAGAGGTTTTGATCAGAGGTGCAGCGGGAGGCTCATTAGAGAAGGAGCACGTCAGCACTGGAGCTGGGCTTTCAGCGTGGAGTTTTAGCTCTGTGAAGAGACGAGAATATCGAGTCATGTGGTGTGAGACGGAGGACGGCTCTGCTGAGAACTACATGTGTCTGAGGGGGATGGAGAGAGATGGAGAGAACACATAGAGAGATACAAGATGGATAGATAGACACATAGAGAGAGATTGGACAGAGACAAACGGATGGGTAGACAGAGAGAGACTAGCTAGATAGAGAGAAAGAGCATAGATACAAAAATGGATGGATAGATAGAGAGAGACTAACTAGAGAGAAAAGGAGCATAGATAGATAGATAGATAGATAGATAGATAGATAGATAGATAGATAGATAGATAGATAGATAGATAGATAGATAGAGCGAGAGAGAGAGAGAGAGAGAGAGAGAAAGAGCATAAGATAGATACATGGCTGGATAGAGAGAGAGAAAGAGACTAGATAGATAAAAAGAGCATAGATAGATAAATGGATGGATAGATAAAGAGAGAAAGCAAAAGATAGATAAATGGATGAATAGAGAGTAGATAGATAGATAGATAGATAGATAGATAGATAGATAGATAGATAGATAGATAGATAGATAGATAGATAGATACTCGATAGCTACAGAGAGACTATACATAGCTAAAGTACAAATAGCTAGATGGATAGACTAGATAAACAGAGGATGGATAGAGACACAGAGAGAGACTTTATTGATCCTGAGGGAAATTCAAGTTTTGCTGAAGCAAAATTTACACTGCATGTCTCAGTGGCTTTTGTGTCTCAGTCAAAAGTCTCAGTTTCACAGGAGGACTGGTCAGGGAGGGTCAGCAGATCCTGAAAAAGTGTCCTTTGGTCATGTCCGGCAGCATCACAGCAGAGTCCAGGGGGAACCAGGTGAACACAACAGGAAAGATCTCACTTTAACTCCTCTCTGGTGTTTTGTTTGGTGATTAAATGGTTCATCAACGTTTCCTCTGGAAGGTCTCGGGAGTATTTCTTGTAGAAGGTCTTCATTTAGGCCACATTTGGTGTAAAACGTCTGTAGCATCTCAAATGTCCATAGCTAGCTCCTCAGATAGCTTTTTAGCTAGCCTCCACGGATACGGGAAACAGAAGTGATACACAGATAGAGCCTAGATAGACAGAAAGAAAGCAAGAATAGATAAATAGAAAGAAAAAGTAGAGCATAAAGTCATGTGGTTGGTTTGAGATGGAGGACTGGCTCTGCTCTGAACTTAATATTTTTCAGGCTGATGCTGACAGCTGATTTTCATTCTCTTGTTTAGATTTTTGCTTTATGAAATAGAAATTTTGAAGGTGCACTGCTTTTCTGGTGGAGGTTCTGGCTCATTTGCTTTTTAGTATTGCTTTGCATGGAGTGATCCACAGTATGATTCTGTGTGTGAAAGCAGATGCACCTTTAGTTATCATCATACCTGTTGTTACCTTCAGTGAATCAATAATACTGAAATATTCCAACAAATAGGCACGTTACTTGAGTGCAAAGAAGTGTCCACACAGTTCCTTTAACAGACTGTAAGGTCAGTTCAGTTCAGTTTATACAATAAGTTTCACACAAAAAGTTTAGGGAAGGCCAAGGGGAGGATTTAGCTTCATGCTTGACCAGTTCAGGAAACAAGCATCTGACATACGGATAAGAAAGTCTTTGGAGAAAGTCTAAGCTGAGCAAACTGGTGTTACAATAATCTAAGCAGTTTTAGCTGCATAATAGACATGGATTTGTCCTGGTAGTGTGGTGGTCGTGTGGTGGTCGTGTGGTGGTCGTGTAGTGTGGTGGTCGTGTAGTGCGGTGGTCGGTGGTCGTGTAGTGCGGTGGTCGGTGGTCGTGTAGTGTGGTGGTCCTATAGTGTGGTGGTCATGTAGTGTGGTGGTCGTGTAGTGTGGTGGTGGTAGAAGGTGGTCTCCCGTTTATTTTAACATTATCGTTATTGTTACCTGTTGTGAGACACTGATGTTTTTAGAACAGTAGAAGTGTGGGAAAGTAAAAAGGCCCCATTGTCTCTGTTCAGAGCACTCCACAAACTCTGCTGTCCACACTAACAGAGAGAGAGATAGATAGATAGACAGATAGATAGATAGATAGATAGATAGATAGATAGATAGATAAAGATAGATAGAGAGAAAGAGCCTATATAAATACATAGATAGAGAGACTAAGATAGATAGATAGATAGATAGATAGATAGATAGATAGATAGATAGATAGATAGATAGATAGATAGATAGATAGATAGATAGATAGATAGATAATCCATAAATAAATGGATAGAGAGTATCACAATATGACATCAGCAGTTGAAACAGAATATCAAGAACTACTCAACTGTGTATAAATGAAACACAACACCAGGTGTGTGGAGGTGTGCTGAGGTAACTACATTATAATAACTACATTCATTATTATTATTATTATTATTATTATTATTATTATTATTATTATTATTATAACTTGACATGATCTTATTTATAATGTTTTAAATTTTTGTAATGTACACAAACAGTCAAATGAAAAAGAAAATGGATGCACCCTCTCTTTAGTTTTTTATTATTATTATTATTATTATTTTTTTTTTTTTTTTTTATATATATACATTATACCACTTTGGACATTTTATATACATAGAGAAAACGGCAAATATATGAAGACAGATATATGGAATTATGTAATAAAGAAAAAGGTTAAATAATTGTACTGAATATTTTTCAACAAAGCAAAGGGTGGCTATTTTAAAAATTTGGTAAAATATATATATATATATTTTAAAAAATATTTATATAAAATAAATAATTTTGTGTATGTTTGACCCCGGTAAGGCCCACAATTAGTCCTGATGTAGACTTGGACTGGTGTAGAGTCCAGTCCAGGTTTAGGTCCCAGTTTTATCATCTTTGCAGCACATGCATTTTCAAACAGTGCAACTCTTCATCCTGTGATTTGCTTTTGTAAATAAATGACTTGTTTGGAGCAGTAGTACTATCCGCGCTCACAGCCTCCGCTCTCACACTAAGATTAATGACCACAGAGCTCCGGCCGCGTCCAAATGCTTACAAATCAAATACACCATTCTTGGCCGTGTCCAAATGCTTACAAATCAAAGCAGCCTCCTCGCCTTTGTTTAGAGCACATGTCCAGGCCCTTCATCACACTCACACTGCATTAGGCTACAGCACAGGGAAATACACACGGGTTAAAATGGTTGAAATTCAAATTATTATTAAATCTTGTCTTGTCTAGTCAGCTGATGAAATTTTGTTGTCAAATTTAATGTCTTTATTTTGTTGTTATTTTTTGTTTTATATTATTATGATTATTATTATCATTATTATTATTTTTTTTTTTTGTGAACTTAAATTTATCTTTTTTCATTTACTGGAAGATACATTAGCTTGAAATTAGGAGAACAAAATTTAAAAAAGTGCATTTTAATTAGTGTTAATTATATTGCGCAAAACCGACTCTTAAGCCACATTATAATGTCGTTACCTCCTCAAAAGCACACCTGGAGTTGTGTTTTGTTTCATTGTCTAAGCTCTGTTCCACCTTGTGATGTTGAGATAATACTCCCTACAACTGTACAACAACTCACCCACTGCACCAGACTATAGAGGGACAGAGGAGATAATACTACCTACAACTGTACAACTCACCCACTGCACCAGACTATAGAGGGACAGAGGAGATAATACTCCCTACAACTGTACAACAACTAAATCTCAAGTAATGGATAACCTTATGCCCTGTCAATCAGCAGAGTATTTGCACTGTCGTTGTGTTTTGTTTCACACATATTCAAAAGAGTTTGAGTTCTTCTCTCAAAAAGAAAACACTCTGTTCCACCTTGTGATGTCATCATGTGGTGATAGAGGAAGTGCTCCATTGTGTTTTTAAACTCCACACACCTTCACCAGAATCATTTGGATGATTTCAGCTCTGGAATTGCCGATCTCCACTGAACTAAAGGTAAAAGGAGCTGTTCACTTGAAAACTACAACTTCATGACATCACAAGGTGGAACTGGGCTTTGGAGATGTAGTAATAATGGATTGTTACCCAAATGTGTGTGATTAAAACAAAACACACGTCAAGGTAACAACATTTTAACATGGTTTAAAGCTCACACGAGTCTATTTCCTGTAATATAGTAGTAGTAGTAGTAAAAGTAGTTGAAATATCTTAACATATGAAATATACTTTAACAAAAACAGATGAATTATTCAGAATTTGAACCTTTAAACAGCTCATTTTATAGCGTTTTACAGAGACACAATGCAGCACATCAAAATGGCCGCTGTGTGTTTGTGGTAATCATGAGGTAATGGCCCTCGTCCTCACTCTGTTTATGATCACAGTCCGTCACACACAGGGGCTAATGTGCAGAGTCATATTTACAAAGGGCCATTCAGATACAGCTGCTCATCAACAAAGTATGTGCTCTAGTAGTAGTAGTAAAAGTAGCAGTGGTATAGTGTTATAGTAGTATTATTTGCATTGTAGTAGCAGTAGTAGTAGTAGTAGTAGTTTATGATCAGACACACAGGCAAATGTTCAGAGTCAAAATCACATTTACAAAGCCATTTCAGATACAACTGCTGATCGAGGAAGTATTTGCTGTAGTAGTAGTAGTAATAGTAGTAGTTTACGATCATTCAGACGCAGTGTAGTTGAAGTAATAGTAGCTTTAGTAGTGCAGTAGTAATAGGGGTAGTTACAGCTGTAGTTGAAGTAACAGTAGTCGTAGTAGTAGTACTAGTAGTAGTAGTAACAGCTGCAGTTGTAGATGAAGCATAAGTAGTTGCAACAGTAGTAGAAGTAACAGTAACAGAAAAAAGTAATAGAAAAACAGTTAGTGTTTTATGGAAGAGGAGGGGTTTTTTCCACTCGATGATGAATGGGCAATATTTGAGACCTGACAGTGACAATTAATAACCCCCAATGTGCGAGTGTGTGTGTACTCACTGTAGTATTCATGTACACACTGCTCCTGTGTGTGTACTCACTGTAGTATTCAAGTACACACTGCTCCTATATTTGGGTGATCAGATTGGGGTTA
>CM057095.1:10999830-11092330 GCA_029959045.1 Taenioides sp. WSHXM2023 | reverse complement strand
ATAAAACTACTTACTTACTTGAGTCATTTCTTGGACTACTATTTTGTACTTCTATTTCTACTTATAATATTATTCTGAAGTAACATTACTCCTACTTGAGTATTATTTTTATTGAAGTAACAGTACTCTTACTCGAATAAAAGTTGTGCTTCATCTTCCCACTGTGAGTGAGTCTAAAGTTACAAAAGTTTTATGTGACAATATGAAATGATTTTAACAATTGTCTTTCTTGGAGTTTCTTCAAATCTGATTTGGTTTGTCTCATTTTTGTGTGAATCCTTTGAAAAGACCAGATTTTGTGACTTATTTCATGTTTTGTCTAACTTGAGTAGTACTTTTCCCAAATACTTTTTTACTCTTAACTTGAGGCAAGGACTCTTCACCCACCCGGAGAGGCCAAGTCACCTTTTTCCGGTCGAGAACCATGGCCTCGGATTTGGAGGGGCTGACCTTCATCCCAGCCACTTCATACTCGGCTGCAAACCGCCCCAGTGCACGTTGGAGGTCCCGGTTTGATGAAGCCATCAGGACAACATCATCTGCAAACAGCAGAGATGAGATCCTGTGGTCCCCAAACCAGATCCCCTCCGGCCCCTGACTGCGCCTAGAAATTCTTGAGTCCCTGCCTCAAGTGGAGGAGTTCAAGTATCTCAGTCTCTTGTTCACGAGTGAGGGAAGGAAATGAGTTTCCTCCGCAGAGTGGCTGGGCACTCCCTTAGCATAGGGTGAGGAGCTCAGTCACATAGGAGGAGCTCGGAGTAGAGCCGCTGCCCCTCCACCTCGAGAGGAGCCAGCTGAGGGGAGGGCATCTGTTCCGGATGCCTCCTGGACGCCTCCCTCAGGAGGTGTTCCGGGCATGTCCCACCAGGAGGAGGCCCCGGGGAAGACCCAGGACACGCTGGAGGGACTATGTCTCTGGTCTGGACTGGGAACACCTTGGAGTCCCCCCGGAGGAGCTGGAGGAAGTGTCCGGGGTGAAGGAAGTCTGGGAGTCCCTGCTTAGACTGTCGCCCCCGCGACCCGGCCCCGGATAAGCGGAAGAAAATGGATGGAAGGATGGACTTTTTTACTCTCGGACCTACTTGAATTTCTACTTAATTAATTGTATTTTGAAGTAACGTTACTCTTAGTTTAGTACACTTTTTGGCTACTCTACCCACCTCTGCTCAAAGGCATGTTTTCAGTGTTTTTTAATGTCAGTATTGGAGACCATCACAGATACAGAGCTTTATGTTGGTTGAATTTTGTGTTGGGTCCATAATTATGTTAAGGACTATTTCCTTAAAGACTTCTATAGGGTATTAACTTTTACACATAACATATTTCGATCACCGTGTTCCTTTTATTGTTCTGAAAATGCTAGATTGGCCGCATAACACCCCCTCTTTAAAGAACCCATCCATAGATCTGGAATATGAAAAATTAGGACCATTGCCATAGCGGTTAACAATGAAATGGAAAAAAAAGTCCTCAAAATGTGGCACACAACACAAAGCTGAAAACTGTGAATACACAAATATAGTACTATTACTAATATATTACTTCTAGGGGAAAAACTACGTAAAAACTGCTTTTATGAGCATCTCTAGTTTACTCAGAGTTTTATTTTGACTGACTCATGTATGTTTAAGTAATCCTGTATTATCCTTTATTTTGTTTTCACTCACCCCCTTTCTCCGCCCACTTCTCTGTATTTACTGTGATTATTTTAAAAATGCAGACTCCGGGACATGTAGGATTTAAAAAAAAAAAAAAAAAAAAAGTAAAAGAGGAGCCTTTTTGAGTAATTTTAGATTAATATTGAAACAAAATGTAAAATCTTTGTATTAGCTCTAAATGTCAGCTGTAAATGTGTACATCTCCCATAACCTCTGATCCTCTGGTTGGAGGGTGAGTCATAATTTGACTGCGCCACTCCTTAAAACTAAATACTCACTAGAGAAAAACGCAGCGTGAGAGCGGGAATGTCATGCATCCTGCTGGGACTGAGGGACAGATGGAGAGAGGGAGAGGAGGAGAGGAGGAGGAGGAAAGAGGGAGAAGAGCGGGGAAAGAGAGGGAGAGGAGAGAGGGGAAAGAAAAGATGGGGAGAAAAGGGGAAAAGAGCGCAGAGGTTAAATGAGCAGGGAAAAGCAATGGGAGAAGAAAAGAGGGATGGGAGAGATGGAGGGGGGACAAAGGAGGAGAGGAGATAGGGGGTGAAACAGAGGAGAGAGAGAAAAGAGAGAGGAGACGGTGACAGATGAACATGGAACGCCTAAATGAGCTGAAGCAAACTCACTGTGTGTGGAAGAAACGATGGCTCTGACGCAAGACAAAAAGAGAAAGAGAGAGAGACAGTGGGATTGAGAGTCTGAGGAAAAGAGAGAATACACTGAGGAAGTTTAAAAATGCAAACACACACACTATTGTTTGTGGCTCTGAGCTGCTGTGGGGCTGTTTCACCAGATCAGAACCTCCTCCTCAGAATTCTCATCATATTTATGAGTTTGGGAAAGATGTCTGTGCTTTTCTCTCAGCTGTACAAAACCAAATTTTGATTTCTGCTTGTTCTTCCACCAAACAGATTCAAGTATTCATCACAGCCCACATGTGAACACTCTGCCTTTTCTTCTTCACCACAGAAGAGGTCAGAGCTCAGATCCGGAGTGACACGTGTGTGTGTCTTCTGCGTGGAAGTGAAGCTCAGGGTCAGGGCCTCATGTATAAGAGTTGTTGTAGAATTTCTTTTCAAAGAATAAACTGGAGAGTTGTCTTGAATCAAAGTTCGCACAATCACACCCTAACTGTCCCTATCAGAGGCATGTTTCCCTGGACATGGGACCGGTGCAGACACGTAAGTTGAGATACATCATCTGTACAAAGATCCAAGGTCGTGGAATCGGTATTTGAGGCATTTTTTCATTTTTAAAGACAAGTTTGGCATACCTCTAGGATTTAAATATACGTTGACCTAGAGTGATTAGAAAAGCATACAAATGTGCGCCATCTCCACTCCATCGCCCCCTGCTGGACACAGAACACAGAACTTTCCGTGACAATGCGCTTCAGCCGTGTGGACTGTATGTGCTGACGGTTTTTGAAGACACACAGACAGACCCAGACTCACCTGCACAGACAGACCTAGAAGTTACACTGGAAGAAACTGTGTTCTTTAGACAATAGAATGTGATTTTCAGTATTAAATGGCGGTACTTTCTTTTCTATTCCCATGTGGTCTTAAATCCCTCAGTGGTCCAGGTAGGTTCCATAGTGGTCCATGATGTATACTAGTCTATGTGCTCTTATACTGTTCCGTGTTTATGTAAGTTCAGTCAAAATTTGGATGGAGGACGACAAACACAAATGTTGGATTAAGGAGGCTATTGAGATCAGGAAATGAATGAAGAATGAAGGGGCCTATCAGCTCTCAAGGACCTGGGATGCAGTCCTGGACAAGTTGGACTGCAGATGGTGCTATTCCCTATAACCAATGCAGGAGGAGAATGGTCCAAAATCTGTAAATCAGCCACAAAACACAGACTGTAACATCACGTGAAGAAGGACGCAGATCTGAAACACGTCAAGGTGTAAACAACACTCAAGTCTGTCAAAAATGAAGTTTTATTTGGATCTTTCTTGGCCCAATGGCGTCTCCTATATCTCCCCTTGGAAATAGAAGGTCCTATATTACACAAAATAGATTTTTGTGAGTTTTAAGCCATGCTACTTTGTTGTTTCCTCATTCACACGTGCCTGAGCCTTTATTAATCGTTTATCCACATTTCCAAAGCTCAAAATGCTCTGTTCTTGCTACCTTTGACCCTAGAGACTGACAATTCTAGGGCTGAAACTATCCAAATGATTCTGGTGAAGGTGTATGGAGTTTAAAAACACAGTGGAGCACTTCCTGTGACAGTGTTTTCTGTTTGAGAGAAGAACTCGGCCTAAATCTGCAGGGTTTGTGTGTTAAACATGAGGAAACTTCATTGTAACATCAGAAACAGCAGAACACAGGCCCTTTAAAGCAATATTGTGGATAATCTTTGGCTAAGCAATACATCACCATGGAGACAAAAAGTTGGCAGAGCTTCCGTCAGAAAAGTTACACAGTGCAGCTTTAATAATGTCCATGTCAGACTCTTGAACAAAGTAGTGCATTAGATCTCCTGAGAGCAGATTTACTGAGGTCTTTATGGGTTAGTCACCGCGAAGAGAGGACAAAACTACACTTCATCTGCTAAAGCGAGTGAACAGAGGGAGGAGAGGAAGGAGAGAGGGGGAAGAAAGACAGAGAGAGAGAGGGGAGGGAGGAGAGAGAGAGAGAGAGAAGAGAGGACAAAACTACACTTCATCTGCTATAGTGAACAGAGAGAGAGAGAGAGAGAGAGAGAGGACAGCAGGGCAGAACTACACTTCATCTGCTAGTGAACAAATGGAGGGAAGAAAGGAGGAGGGAGAGAAGAGGGGAGGGAGGAGAGAGAGGAGGAAAGAGGAGAGAGGGAGAAAAGAGGACACCAGGACAAATCTACACTTCTTCTATCTGCTATAGTGAACAAACGGAGGGAAGGAGGGAAACAAGAGATGAGAGAGGATGAGGAGAGAGAGAAAAGAGAAGAGGGGGGATGGGGGAGAGGAGAGGAGAGCACAACAGGGCAAAACTACACTCGGCTATAGTGAATGGACAGAGAGAAGAAGGGAGGAGGAGTGAGCAAAAAAAAAGAGGAGGAAAGAGGAGAAGATACCAGGACAAAACTACACTTCATAGTGAAATGACAGAGGGAAGGAAGGAGAGGAGAGGAGGAGAGAAAGAGATGGCAAAGTATTCAAAGTACTCTGACTGGACCATGTAATGGGGTACTTTACACAATTCAGGTATGCAGTATTCTGTAGTTAAATACATCTTAGTATTCTTCCCATCACTGGACAAATAAATAATACAAATAATAATACTTAAAAACCTAAAAAAAAAAATAAATAAATAAATAAATTGCCACGTTTATATGAGAGCTTTAATTCCAAATAAAAATAATTTAATTCCGCTTAAAAAAAAAAAAAAAAAAAAAAAAGACAATGCAAACATTTAATTACTAATGAAAATGATTATTTGGAATTAAACTTAACTCAGAGGTAAGTGGGTGGTTTATTCTGATTTTAAAGCCGAATTAATTTGATTTTAAAGCCTAATTAATTTATTCCTTTTTATTTATTTTTAATTTATTCTGCTTGAAAATAATTCCGGTCGTTTGGCGCATGCTCGTTGGGTTGCCCTTCTGACGTGATGACGCACTGCGAAATTTTTTTAATAAGTTCGCTGGAAGAACGATAAATAATGAAAAAAGTGAATGGCAAAAAACAGAAAAACACGGGAGTGGGCTGAGGTAGAGCAGCTGTTGACTCAGTTTGTCTTCTTCCTCCTTCTCCGACGCTCTTCCCTTCTCCTCCTTAGCGACAGACGTAAAGCGTGAGGATAGAATTCTTCAGCTGCTGCTTAATTTTCATCAGAACGACTGCGGAAAAAGTTTGGATCACGTTTGTGTCCGCGGCGTAACAACAAATGGAGATGACAAAAAAGCCGGTAGCAGCTGACGTGTGAGTTTTCTTCCGGTCGACGTAAATACGTTCAATCAGAACCCTTCCCGACCCCCAGACGCTGAGTGGAATTAAATAAAGCCGATTTAACGTGTTTTCCATGTAAACCTCAATTCGGAATTATTATTTCCATGTAAACTCGAAGGAGAATAATTTAATTCCCAACTATTTCATTTAGAACAATTTGGAATTTAAAAACATTATGTAAACGTGGCCAGTGTAACATCAAATTAAAAAAAAAAAAAAAAAGAAGTTTAAAACTGCTCAGTGTGTCAGCCAGCCAGCCACAAGAGCAGCCAACCACAACCATGGCAACCGCTGAATGTAGAATATAGAGGAATATAGAGGGGGAAGGAGGAGATGAGGAAGCAACGAGAGAAGGGGTTGAGGAAAAACAGAGACAGATGAGAAAGAAATGAGACAGGGAGGAGAGAGAGGGAGGGAAAAAAGAGAGAGAGAGGGAGGAAAAAGAGAGAGGGGATAGAGATGGGGAGGAAAGAGAGGGAAAGAAAGAGAGAGAAGAGGAGGGAAAGAGGGAGAGGGGGAGGGAACAAAAGAGAGAAGGGGGCATGAAGAGGGAGAGAGAAAGAGGGAGGAAAGAGGGAGATGACAGAGGAGAGAAGTGTCAGGCAGAAGGAGAGGGGCGTGATGGAGCGCTCCACACAAGGATACCGTTTTAAATAAAGTGTTTTTGAAGATGATCCATGGCCCCGCTTAGAGGACGAGACGAGAGGAGAGAGGGAGGGAGAAAGAAGGAGGGAGAGAGTATACAGAGGATGAGAGGAGAGAGGGAGTGAGAAAGAAGGAGGGAGAGAGTATACAGAGGACGAGAGGAGAGAGGGAGGGAGAAAGAAAGAGGGAGAGAGTAACCGTCGGACGAGAGGAGAGAAGGAGGGAGAAAGAAGGAGGGAGAGAGAAGGGCGGAGGGTGAGAGAAGGGTGGAGAGAGCACACAGTGGACGAGACGAAAGGAGAGAAGGAGGGAGATTTTTAATAAAAAATAAAAAAAAAATTAAAAAAAACACTGGACATGATGGACCAGTTGTTTTTGTTGTAATTTGGTGTTTTGGTCTTGAACCAAAACACCAAAACACCAAAATCACAAAGCAGAATGAGCCTCACATGAATCTCTCATTTGGGTTGCTGGTTCAATGCTGAAATCCATTTGGTTTAAACCTAAAATGCCTCTCTGATCTGAACGGTTACTCCCTAAACCCCAGCACCTGCACTGACCATGAGTCAGTGCTAGTGCAGCCTCTGCAGCTCGGGGAGTGAAATCTGGAGGTTCTTTCACATGAGGCCTGGTCTGTCCATATTGATCGACATCATGCTGATCCAAACTTTTTTTTTTTTTTTGAGATTGGCTGAAAACTAAAAAACTGTGATCAGTCCGAGCATTCATGGTCCTGTTCACGAGTTTGATTTTCAGCCAAAAGGTGAGAGCGACTAACTGAAAAACTCAAACAAGAGAGTTATCGAAAAAAGACGGGAAGATGCACCAGTTTACGATCCAACGAACCCAGATTGGGCTCCTACGATCAATATGGGGCACGAGCCAACGAGCTCTGTGAGCCAAACGTTGAAAGAATCGGCCATGAAAAGATACTCGCAAACGTTAGAAAGATCCGATCGCAAAAAACGATTAATTCTAGAAGACATCGTTGTTGATAAGCAAAGCAATAAAGAAAACGATGGTCCTATGGTGAGTGACATGGTTCTATGCGAGTTGGAAAACACTTACCTTTCCGATCAAAACCTTGATGTTACTGCGAGCTTTTCCTACATAAAAACATCTGACCCACCCAGCAACAAAATACTGGTTCACCTCTAGACTTTTATAAGCCTTGATCTGCTCTTTGGTGTAGCTGCTGGACGCAAAGATAAAGTAGTTTGACATATCCAGAAATTCTACTTCTGGCCATGATTCTATCGAAAACCGAGTAGAAATTGGTGCTCACATCGTAAGGATCGATATCAGAGATTGATTTTAGCTTTTCCAAGGAGTTTTTTTCGCTCATCTGAGGCTAGAGATTCCAGATATTTTGGGAGAGATGGAACACGCTTGTTCTGTTTAGCAGCCATGTTTGATGTTGCGTGCCCGGGGTCATGGCGGCGTAGTTACTGTTGCTATGGGGGTCACGTGACGGTGCAAAGCCTCTATTTAAGCAAAAATCAGATTTAACTTGAATAACAAAGCTTCAGACAGAGCAGTGCTTCCAGTTGTTCACATCATGAGGGGTTGTTGATGACACCAGCTGCAAAGTATCGATACTGAGAATGAGACAAAGTTGGCTGTGTCTCTGTCTGCAGGTTAAGGCTTTGGAGACAAAGGTTCAGTTCAGTGTAGGACATTTTTTTAAAGCTGTGAGAGTGCAGTACATACAGCTCCTTTAATGCCATACTGCGGAACAATCCAGCCAAAGCATGAGCATCGCCAAGCAGGTGATGCTGCCCCCACCAGAAAAGTGCCATAGTACACCTTTACATCTGACTCACTTATTTGAAAACCCAGCTTTGTTTCCGTGGCGCAGCTGCAGCTCGGGAGTGTAATGAGACAACAGCCCTGACTGTGAGAATACAGATCTGTGTGTGAAATAACAATGAGAACAGACACGCACAATAACGCCTTTTGTATCTGATGAGTCACAATTTAAATACACGAGCAACAATATACAGAGATCTGTGACTATATAAATACTGATTATGGACTTGTGTTGTCACGATACCAACATTTCAAACTCGATTTCGATATAAGGAATAGACTCGATACTCAATACTGATTCTGGTACCAAGAAGATCATAAAAACATTCTATTGTCTAAAAGAATGTGATTTTCAACGTAAAATAACGTTCTCGTATATTTATGTTTGTGCAATCCCTCACTCGTGCTGTTACTGACTTAAAATGTGAAAAACAGAACTAGTTTATTTGAAACAGTTTGCAGTGGTCCAAAGTTATTCCTCACTTCCCTTTTGCATTCAGAACATCCTAATTATTCACCATGATGAGTTTATAAGGGCTTTTAAACAATCACGGTAAAGCTAAAAACAACTAGCATGCTAACATGCACCTTAATAACACCTAACATGCACCTTAATATAAAATGGAGACTTATTTTGACCTCAAGAGCTGTTTGGTGGACTGATACAAATACCTTGGCGTCCATGTGAACAACAGGCTGGACTGGAGGGACGACTATAATGCTGATTTACAAGAAGAGCATGAGCAGACTCTACTTCCTGAGAAAGCTCAGGTCTTTCAATATGTGCAGCGAGTTATTAGAGATCTTCTCCCAGTCTGTGGAGGACATCACCCTGGACTTCGCTGTGGTCTGCTGGGGAGCGGCACCAGGAAAAGGGACATTGGGCGGATTGATAAACTGATCTGTAAAGCGGGTTACGTGATCGGCTGTGAGCTGGAGACATTTGTCACAGTGAGGGACAGGAGGACACTGAACAAAATGCTCTCCATCATGAACACTCCTGCTCACCCACTGCACCAGACTATAGAGGGACAGAGGAGATAATACTCCCTACAACTGTCTTATCCAGGTCTTATTATAGATATAGAAGTGGCAGAGTGGTTATCCTGTATCCTCCTGTCATAAGTAGGTTGTGGGTTCGACTCCTCCTCGTTACAGAACAATGCGGTTATTGTACCGTGTGAGTGTGCACTGAAGCGAAACAAAGTAGAATCCCATTTTCCCACAGCGAGTAATTATCAGTGTAGAAACGCGAATGAATCAGAAATTCATCTACGCTTTTATTTAGTTTGTATTTTAGAATCTTACGCCACCACACCACTCAGACAGAATACAGAATACGCAACATGAGTGATTGATTTTATGTCAAGTTAGAGTTTGTGACAGAGATGATGATTTTCAAATTTTTGTGCATGATGTTACGAAAAGGAATATCTTTATATAGTGTTCACATCTGAAAATAGAACACAAACTGTTGGAATTATGTGAATTAAAGGGCTAATTTTACGCTATTTTCTGATGTAATAATGTTGTTTTCTCATCACAAACACACCTGGAGTTGTGTTTTGTTTTATTCACACACAA
The DNA here is from genome assembly GCA_029959045.1 of Taenioides sp. WSHXM2023. NCBI lineage: Eukaryota > Metazoa > Chordata > Actinopteri > Gobiiformes > Gobiidae > Taenioides > Taenioides sp. WSHXM2023. The sequence continues at coordinate 11,082,694 of CM057095.1, read as the reverse complement.
ACCCTGCAGATTTAGGCTTCTTTAGTTCTTCTCTCAAACCGAAAACACTGTTCCACCTTGTGATGTCATGTGGTAATACAACAAGTGCTCTGCTGTGTTTTTAAACTCTATGCACTTTCACTAGAATCATTTGGATTATTTCAGCCCTGGAATTGCGAATCTCTACTGAACTAAAGGTTAAAGGTAGCTGTTAACTTGAAAACTACCACTTCATGACATCACAAGGTGCAACAGAGCATTTTGAACTTTAGAGATGTAGACAGACAACTAATAAAGTGTTACTCAAACATGTGAATGAAACAAAACACAACTCCAGGTCTGTTTTGGACGAGGGAACATGATTATAACATGGCTTAAAGCTCACAAAGACCTAAAGTTACAGGACAGATCTGTGGAGAGGAGGTCCTACTTTCAGAATGCATGCTTTTCAGGGTCTATTCATCCATAATATTTGAAAATAAACCAAAATAGACACATTTAGGACACAAATATGAGGCTAAATATGAGATAAAAATAAAATTATCCTTAGTTCTGATGGTTCCAAAGCTCAAACCTCCTTCACTGACCTCTCCATGGAAGCTGTCAGATCTCGTTGTAGCCTGATTTGAGCTGTTCTCCTCTTCTTTGTGCTTCAGCCGAGAGGACGGACAGAGAGAAAAGAGCTGGTGTTTGTAAGCCTCCGTCTGGATCTAAGGGTCTGTGCGGAGGCGTGGGTCTGACTCACAGACAGCAGGCTCAGACTCACTACATTACCCAGAATACTCCTGGACATAAGGTCACTGGGTTAGTAGTGAGAATAAGTCAGACGTGACAACTGTAGTTTTGAAGACACTAAGATGATGGAACAGCTACTGGTGTTACTAAGTCTGCTCCTGCTACTATGACTACTTCAAATACTACCACTACTACTAACCACTCACACTTCAGGGATGGTGATATATCCAAAATATAATAAATAAATCTATCTATCTATAGTAGCATAGTAGTATAGTAGCAACAGTAACTACAGCGCCATGACATTGGGCATGCCATTGACTTCAGTTCAATATCATCAGAGAAACATGGGCAGGTTTTGTTGTGTATTTGCTGGTCTAGCCGTTCTGAAAGGGATAAAAGATTAGTTTCTTCACCGTTCCTCTGGAAATGACTCATCAGGAGCTCAAACAAGGGAATTATTGAAAAAAAGACGGGAATTATGGCTTGCAAACATAAACCGCGAAGAGAATTTGAATGGTACCATCATAACAGATGAAGATGAAGATGGTTTGCTCATGTCACTTTCATCAAGGTATTTGCTGTTCAGATTGTTTCATCGCTTATTTAATGAAAGAAGCAAACTTACTGAACTAAAATTTCATTCATTTATCCAGGAAAACCCGCACCAGTTTACGATCCAACGAACCCAGACTGGGCTCCTACGATCAGTATGGAGTCAAAGAGCTCTGTGAGCCAAACTTCGAAAGAAACGGCCATGAGAAGATACTTGCGAACGTTAGAAAGATCCACTCACAAAAAACGATTCATTCTAGAAGACATCGTTGTTGATCAGCAAAGCAATAAAGAAAATGTCGGTCCTATGGCAAGTGACATGGTTCTATGTGAGTTGGAAAACACTTACCTTTCCAATCAAAACCTTGACGTTACTGCGAGCTTTTTCTACATGAAAACATCTGACTCATCCAGCAACAAAATACTGGTTCACCTCTAGGCTTTTATAAGCCTTGATCTGCTCTTTGGTGGAGCTACTGGACGCAAAGATCAAGTAGTTTGACATATCCGGAAATTCTACTTCTGGCCATGATTCTTAGACTTAGACAAACTTTATTGATCCACAAGGGAAATTATTTTTTCCGAATCCGAATAGAAATTGGTGCTCACATTATAGGGATCGATATTAGAGATTTTAGCTTTTCCAAGTAGTTTTTTTGCTCATCTGAGGCTAGAGATTCCAGATATTTTGGGAGAGATGGCACACGCTCATTCTGTTTAGCAGCCATGTTTGATGTTACGTGCCCGGGGTCATGGCGGCATAATTACTGTTGCTATGGGGGTCACGTGACAGTGCAAAGCCGCCAGTATTTATATATGTAAATGATAAATGATTCTAGTGAAGATGTATAGAGTTTAAAAACACAGTTGAGCTGATCCTGTATTACCATGTGACATCACAGACGTCTGTTTGTGGTGAGGAAACAGCATGATAATGTAGCTCAGAAAAAAAAGGAATATGGACCCTTTAAGTTCGTCACAGTGGGCGTGTACCGGTGGAGATGAAAACGGGTTGATCGGAGTGATGATGTCTTGAGTACAGGAGAATAAAAATGACTCAAACATGTATGACTCACTCTAAATACAACTTCAGGGTCAGTAATAATAATGTATCAGAGTTATATAACGCTTTTCATGGACCAAAACTATTCACACTTAATTATTCATTCAGTCCACACTCGGTGGTGGTAACCTGCTGCTGTTGCAATGTGGGTGAAGTGTCTTGCCTAAGGACACAACAACAGTATTTGCCACCGGTGCCCCACTGTGGCTCCTCATATTCCCAGCAGTCTCCCATCCAAGTCCTAATGAGACTCAGAGGGAATCCATTACAACATGGTTAAAAAGTCCATTTTGCAGATTCTATTTCCTTTGAGACACATTCAAGACGTACAGTGTGTGCTGCTGTTGGGACGAGGACATACTTCCTTTAAAATAACATGAAAAGATGTTAAATCTGCATTTGACCCATCCTTCAGTGTCTCTGGGTTAAACCTGCATTTGACCCATCCTTCAGAGTCTCTGGGTTAAACCTGCATTTGACCCATCCTTCAGTGTCTCTGGGTTAAACCTGCATTTGTGACCCATCCTTCAGTGTCTCTGGGTTAAACCTGCATTTGTGACCCATCCTTCAGTGTCTCTGGGTTAAACCTGCATTTGACCCATCCTTCAGAGTCTCTGGGTTAAACCTGCATTTGTGACCCATCCTTCAGTGTCTCTGGGTTAAACCTGCATTTGACCCATCCTTCAGTGTCTCTGGGTTAAACCTGCATTTGACCCATCCTTCAGTGCTCTTGCTGGAGGACTGGACTGTTACATGTACACAGACACAGGGAGAACATGCAAACTCTATACAAAAATCCCTCATTTGGTCCAGGCCTGATGTGGGTCAAGCGTTTGTTGAACCAGGGGCCTAAAGTGGGGCAGCAGGATCAAAACTGTTGTGTCCTTAGGCAAGACACTTCACCCACATTAGAAAGTGTGAATGTGGTGTGAGTGCTGCTGGTGGTTCAGATTTGCAGCTTCACTTCTGTCACATAAAAATATATTAAAGCTGCACTATGTAACTTTTTCAGTGGAGGGTCTGACACCTGCTTGTGGCAATAGAAATGTAGCAGGAATATTAAACTAACAGTATCTATCTCCACGGACACAAGCAAATGGCGCCATCAGACCAAATTACAGGTCAGCTCTGTGGAAAGGGCAACCCCACTGTAATCATTTGACATTATGCAGTGCAATATAAAGCAGTATTACGTAACATTTCCGTGACGTGCCTCTAAAGCTCAGATGTGAGGAGAGAAAGGCCCTCAGAGACTCAGTGTGTGTTTGAACATATCGGGATTCATTACACCAACACATGGCTCCACCAATTACACAGACAACTCTTTCACTTTCTCTTCCCTCGCTTTCTTTCTCTCTCTCTCTTCATTTTCTGCATCCTCTCTCTCTCTTCTCTCTCTTCCTAATCTACTATGTCTCTTTCACCACTCTATCTCTCTCCATCGCTCCGGTATCTGCCCCTATCCCCTCTCTCACTCCCCCTGGCTTTCTTTTCTCACGCTCTCTGCTCCCTCCTCTTTTTCTTCTTCTTTCTCCTCTACTTACTTTTTTTCTCCTTCTCTCTATCTCCTCCACTTTGTTCTCTTTTTCTCTTCTCTGTGTCTCTCCCATCTCCCCCCTCTTCCTGTTCTCTCTTACTCTGCCCCTTCCCTCCTTTTCTCCTCCTCTCTCTCCCTTCTCCCTTTCTTCTCTCACTTCCTTGCTCTCTCTCTCTCCCTCCTTTGATGCTGTCTCTTAATCTCTCTGACCCCCCATCGGTTTCTCACACCCCTTCTTCTGACACCCTCTCTCACTCTGCCCTGTCCTTCTCTCTTTCTCTCTCACTCTCTCTGCTCCCCCTCTCTCCAGTCTGTGCTCCCTCCTCTCTCTCTTTCTTCCACGTTTTTCTCTCACTTCCTCTTTCCTTCTTTTCTCTTTTCTCTCTCCGGTGTCTCTTTCCCATCTCCCCCTTCTTTCAGGACTCTCTCTCTCCCCCTTCTCCCTTTCTTCTCTTCCTTTCTCACTCTCTCTCCTCCGTTTAATCTCTCTTCATCTTTCCGACTCTGAGCGCCCTCCTCTCTCTTCTCTTTGTCTCCTCTCCCCCTTCTTGTCTCACACCCCTCCTTCTCGCTCTCCTTCTTCCTCCTCCACTCTCTCTCTCCATCTCTCCAGTCTCTGCCACCTATCCCCTCTCTCACTCCCCCTTCTTTCTTTTTTCACTCTTCCTTTCTGTCTCGCTCTCTCTCATCTTCATCTCTTTCTGTCACTCTCCATCTCTCCTTCTCTCACCCCTACACCATTCCATCTCTTCTTTTCTCTTCTCTTCTCTCACCCCTATCCCATTCCCTCTCTCTTCTCTTCTCTTCTCTTCTCTTCTCTTCTCTTCTCTTCTTTTTGCTCACCCTTACCCCCTTCCTTCTCTTCTCTTCTCTTCTCTTCTCTTCTCTTCTCTTCTCTTCTCTTCTCTTCTCTTCTCTTCTCTTCTCTTCCCTCTCTTCTCTTCTCTTCTCTTCTCTTCCCTCTCTTCTCTTCTCTTCCCTCTCTTCTCTTCTCTTCTCTTCCCTCTCTTCTCTTCTCTTCTCTTCCCTCTCTTCTCTTCTCTTCTCTTCTCTTATATAATGTATAATTTATGTACAGCTCTATATGAGTTGCACTTAGATGATGTCAGAGGCTTAGAGTAGATTGAGATTGGAACATTTTGCTGAACACTTTTTACAGACTTTGAAATTTTAATTCCACATCTTGAACTTTACATTTAATAAATTTTAAAGGTCCTTTATTAAACAAAATGGACTCTTATGTCGGAATGTCGTTATCTCCTCAACCCTTTTATTTATTATCGTCTGTCCACATCTCCACAGCTCAAAATGCTCCGTCTCTGTCGTTTTCAAGTGAACCTTTTACCTTTTGTTCATTAGATATTTGCAGTTCCAGAAATGAAATTATCCAAGTGATTCTAGTGAAGGTGTGTGGAGTTTAAAAACACAGTGGAGCACTTCCTGTATCACCATATGACATCACAAGGTGGAATGGAGTGTTTTCAGTTTGAGAGAAGAACAAATCACAACTTTATAGCAGAAATGAAAAAAAAAAGTGTAATATGAGCCCTTTATGTTTCAGATTTTGTCCATTGCTCTGAAGATGATTGTAATGTCCAACATCTGTACTCTGCATTTGACCCATTCTAGTGTCTCTGGGTTGAACCTGCATTTGACCCAACCTTGAGTGTCTCTCAGTTAAACGTGCATTTGACCTGTCTTTCAGTGTCTCTGGGTTAAACCTAAATTTGACCCATGTTTCAGTGTCTCTGGGTTAAACCTTCATTTGACCTATCCTTCAGTGTCTCTGAGTTAAACCTGCATTTGTCCCATCCTTCAGTGTCTCTGGGTTAAACCTTCATTTGACCTATCCTTCAGTGTCTCTGAGTTAAACCTGCATTTGTCCCATCCTTCAGTGTCTCTGTGTTAAACCTAAATTTAACTCGTCCTTCAGTATCTCTGTGTTAAATCTGCATTTGACCCATTCCAGTGTCTCTGGGTTAAACCTGAATTTGACCCATCCTTCAGTGTTCTTGCTGGAGGACTGGACTGTTACATGTACACAGACACAGGGAGAACATGCAAACTCTATACAAAAATGCCTCGTATGGTCCAGGACTGATGTGGGTCAAGCGTTTTTTGATGAACCTGGGGGCCAAAGTGGGTCAGCAGGATCAAAAATGTTGTTGTGTCCTTAGGCAAGACACTTCACCCAGACTAGTATCAGTGTGGTGTGAGTGCTGCTGGTGGTGGTGGGAGGTACTGAGTGTCTGGAACGGAAGGGCATCTGGTAGAAATGTGGTCAAATCGTTTTTTAAATCACAGTCCTCCTTTTAGCATCATCAGCTTCAGTTTAGTTACAGTGTAATATGTTTCCCCTCCTCCCGCTTCACTGATTTGTTGCTTCGATTCCAGTGATGGACACACTCAGGAAAACATCGTCCACTCCTCTCTTCTCTCCCTCTTTCCCTTCTTTCTCCCTCTCCTCGCTTTAATTTTTTCTTTCCTCTACCCATCTTTTTCTCTTCCCCCCTCTCTGTTTCCTTCTCTTCTCTTCCCTCCCTCCCGCTCTCTTTTTCTCGCTGTCTCTCTCTTCTCATCTCTCTCCTCCATCCCCTCTCTTTCTGTCTCTCCTCCCTCCCTCTCTCACCCATCCTCCCTCTCTCCTCCTTCTCTCCCTCTCTCCTCCTCTTCTCTCTCGTTCCTCTCTCTACACCTCCCCTCTCTGTCTCCTTCTCTTCTCTCCCCTCCCTTCCTCTCTTTTTCTTGCTGCCTCTCTTCTCATCTCTCTCCTCCTCTCCTCTCTCATTCTTTTCTCGTTCCTCTCTCTACACCCCCCCATCTCCTTCTCTTCTCTCCCCTCCCTCCCTCTCTCTTTTTTTCTCGCTGTCTCTCTCTTCTTATCTCTCTCCACCCTCCTCTCTCTTTCTGTCTTTTCTCCCTCCCTCTCTCTCTCGTCCTCTCTCCTCCTTCTTTCCGTCTCTCCTCCTTCTTTCCGTCTCTCCTCCTTCTCTCCCTCTCTCCTGCTCCTCTCCCTCTCTCCTCCTTCTCTCCCTCTCTCCTCCTTCTCTCCCTCTCTCCTCTTTCTCTCCCTCTCTCCTCTTCTCTCCCTCTCTCCTCTTTCTCTCTCTCTCTCCTCCTTCTCTCCCTCTCTCCTCTTCTCTCCCTCTCTCCTCTTCTCTCCCTCTCTCCTCTTTCTCTCCCTCTCTCCTCTTCTCTCCCTCTCTCCTCCTTCTCTCCCTCTCTCCTCTTTCTCTCCCTCTCTCCTCCTCTCTCCCTCTCTCCTCCTTCTCTCCCTCTCTCCTCTTTCTCTCCCTCTCTCCTCTTCTCTCCCTCTCTCCTCTTCTCTCCCTCTCTCCTCTTCTCTCCCTCTCTCCTCCTTCTCTCCCTCTCTCCTCTTCTCTCTCTCTCTCCTCCTTCTCTCCCTCTCTCCTCTTCTCTCTCTCTCTCCTCCTTCTCTCCCTCTCTCCTCTTCTCTCCCTCTCTCCTCTTCTCTCTCTCTCTCCTCCTTCTCTCCCTCTCTCCTCTTCTCTCCCTCTCTCCTCTTCTCTCCCTCTCTCCTCTTTCTCTCCCTCTCTCCTCTTCTCTCCCTCTCTCCTCTTCTCTCCCTCTCTCCTCTTTCTCTCCCTCTCTCCTCCTTCTCTCCCTCTCTCCTCTTCTCTCCCTCTCTCCTCTTCTCTCCCTCTCTCCTCTCTTGCATCAAATTTCCCTGTACGCTCAGAGTCTGAAAATTCAATAATCTTTAATACAGGCTGTGCACTCATTCGTGAACATTAAATCTGATTCATCTGAAAAACATTCGGAATTCCACCCGTTCAGAGCCTGTTGATCAGACATAAAAAGAATAAATAAAATAATTCCTTTCTGAGTTCTTTCCGCGGTTATAAGTTTGTGACGGGAATTTAGATGGGAGATGTTTGGAGGGCCTTCTTCTCCGGCTCGGTGCGTGTTTGAGTGTGAAACATCAGGCACGAAGTTGAAGCGCTGAGAGGACTCTGAGGAGACGGAGAATCCAAGTCCAATTTAGAGCCACTTCAGCAGAGAGGTTGTGATGAGGGTGAGAAGAGCTATGGAACAGGGAGAAGGAGGAACATGAGGAGGAATGAGGGGAGGAACAAGAAGAAGCAACAAGAGGAGGAACCAGGGGAGGAGGAATAAAGAGGAGGAACGTCATGAGGAACCAGGAGAATGAGAAACCAAAAGGAGGAGAGACCAGGAGGAGGATGAACCAGGGGAGGAATAATGGGAGGAGGAACAAAGAAGAGGAACATAATGAGGAACGAGGGGGAGGAACAGGGAGGAGGTGCTGAAAGAAGGATCATGACGAGGAACCAGGGGAGGACCACGGGTACAATCCAGGAAGAGGAACATGAGGGGAAGAACAAGTGGAGGAACATGAGGAGGATGAGGAGGAAGAACATGGGGAGAAATATAAGGAGGTGGAATATGGAGTAGGCTCAAAGTGGAGCACTAGGGGGGAGGAACAGGGAGGACAACCAGTAGGAGGAACCAGGAGGTGGAGAAGAAACATAAGGAGGAACTCAGGGGAGGAATCTGAGGAGGAACATGAGGAAGAACCAGGGGTGGAACATGAAGGGACAGCAGGGGGAGGAACAAGGGGAGGAAGACCAAAGAGGAGGAACATGATGAATCACCAGGTAGAGGAAAAGGGGGAGGAACAGGTAGGAGGTGCCGATAAAAGGAACATAATGAAAAATCAGGGGAAGGACCACAGGGAGGAACCAGGAAGAGGAACATGGGGGGAAGAACAAGGAGAGGAACATGAGGAGGACCAGGAGGAAGAACATGAAGAGGACCAGAGAGGAGGAACATGGGGAGGAACATAAGGAGGAACTAAGAGGAGAAATAGGGAATAGGAACAAATTGGAGGACAAACAGGGCGGACAACCAGAAGGAGGAACCAGGAACATAAGGAGCAACCCAAGGGAGGGACATGAGGAGAAAGAAGGAGGAAGAACATGAGGAGGATCAAGGAGAGGATGCATTTCAAAACAGAGGCTGTGAAGAGCAATGGAACAGGGATGAGGAACATGATGAGGAACCAGGGGAGAAGGAACATGAGGATAATCTGAAGACTGAAGAGAAATATGATCAAGGTCCAAAAACCTTACCTCAGTGGAGGAGTTCAAGTATCTCGGGGTCTTGTTCACGAGTGAGGGGAGGATGGAGCGTGTGATTGACAGGTGGATCGGTGCAGCGTCGGCAGTGATGTGATCGCTGTATCGGACCGTTGTGGTGAAGAGGGAGCTGAGCCGAAAGGCAAAGCTCTCGATTTACGGTCAGTCTACGTTCCTCCCCTCACCTATGGTCATGAGCTTTGGGTAATGACCGAAAGGACAAGATCGCGGATACAAGCGGCCGAAATGAGTTTCCTCCGCAGAGTGGCTGGGCGCTCCCTTAGAGATAGAGTGAAGAGCTCAGTCACACAAGAGGAGCTCAGAGTAGAGCCGCTGTTCCTCCACGTTGAGAGGAGCAGCTGAGGAGAGGGCATCTGTTCTGGATGCCTCCTGGACACCTCCTTGCTTTTGGTCTGTACAGGCACATTCTGTATTCAGATTCAAAAGGATGTGGTCTGTCCATAATAGTGACTCACATTCACTTATTTAAAAGTTTAGTATTACTATCACATATATACATTATATAAACAGATGTATTTGCTGCAACAAACACATCATCTTTATTCTTTACACTTTTGCATTAATACATGTACACACGACATAATGGTCTGCTCTTATAATTGTACTGTTTTGTTTTTTTCAGGGAGTGCTTGCAAGGATCCTCACATTGAACGTGCTCTTGGAGTCTGCGAAAAAAAAAGTCTCTTCTCTTTTTGCTGGAAGAAGCAGATGGACATGACAGTGGTACGAGCAGAACAACACCAACTACAAATGGTGTAAAAACCAACCTAACCTAACAAGATCGAGATCCCGTCAGCAGATGATGGAGCGCTCACTGGAGAAGGAGAAGGCAATTGACGCACTGTGAAACGTATATTTACATTTTAACAAACCAACTCAGACCAGGATGATACTGAGGTACAAAACAAATCAACAACGGCCTCGCTGATGGATCCTCAATTCCGCCGCACCTCCACAGAGCCAGACAAGCCATTTCAGTGGTGGAAAATGCACAAAACACATTTTCAAGATGCATCCGTCAGAGAGGGTCTTTAGTTCCATTGGGAACATCGCGACATGCACCAGTCTCAAACCACACTCAGTTCATAGGCCTGTTTTTCTGTCAGGAAATGTAAGTTTAGAGCACTCCTGCTAAAACTTGAAGAAAGACATTAAAGTTCAAGGTAACTGTGCAGAGCCAGAGTTAAAACCGCAGTCTGTGTTTAAAAAGTTCTGAGAATTCTCTCTTTAAATGGAAATAAGGTTGTGCCAACATGACTCCTTCAGCGGTAAGTTTTGTAAATTTGTGCCGAAATTTAGACTCGATTGAAAAAAACTGTAAGAGCGCATACAGACGGTCCTAACGCTGCGCTTTCACTGAAAAAAACAAAACAAAAAACACATAAACAAACCATCCATTTTCTCTGTCTTAGTCTAAAACTATTGTGAGAATTTGAATGTGAGTCTCTCAGGGGAGATGTGGAGTTTTGGTTGAATGTTTGTGTGGGCGGATGTGGAACTGAAAAAACAAAAACAAAAAAGCCTAAGAGCTAAAAACAGAGCGGGTTAAACTGCTGGAGCCTGGAATAGAACCACAAACGTCAAAGACTTTTTCTCCAGGGACATGTTTAACTCAGCAGTAGTGGGATAGTAGTAGTAGTAGTAGTAGTAGTAGTAGTAGTAGTAGTGGTAGCAGCTCGATTTTACATAATTTGTCAATATTGTAAATCAATTTCCCATAAGAATAGAAGAATCTTTAGCTGCTACGTTCCCATTACACAACTCTACACCGAAAATCAGTTTGTGAACGAATAAAGCTGTCAGTGTGTTAGGCTGAGACGCCCGGGGTTCTGCTCATGTGAGGCTGTAAACAGACAGAGGATGAGACGCCCGGGGTTGTACACAGGAGACGACTCTACTGATCACACAGAGCAGGTTTAGGACAGAAATACTGCAGACAAACAGGATTAAAGGTCCTAGATTACAAAAAACTGACAGGAGCTGGCAGTAGTTTTTAAGTAAACAGCTATTTTTTACCTTTAGTTCAGTAGAAATGAGTAATTCCAGTGCAGAAATGAACCAAATGATTCTAATGAAAGCATATGGTTGGCCTGTGTTTGTTCTTCTCGTTCTCCTCTGGTTGGTGTGTGGTGTTTCTTCTCGTTCTCCTCTGGTTGGTGTATGGTGTTTCTTCTCGTTCTCCTCTGGTTGATGTGTGGTGTTTCTTCTCGCTCTTCTCTGGTGTGTGTGTGTGGTGTTCGTCTCACTCTCCTCTGGTGTGTGTGTGTGTGGTGTTTCTCCTCGTTCTCCTCTGGTTGGTGTGTGGTGTTTCTTCTCGCTCTTCTCTGGTGTGTGTGTGGTGTTCGTCTCACTCTCCTCTGGTGTGTGTGTGTGTGTGTGTGTGGTGTTTCTTCTCTTTCTCCTCTGTTTGGTGTGTGGTGTTTCTTCTCTTTCTCCTCTGGTGTGTGTGTGGTCTTTCTTCTCGTTCTCCTCTGGTTGGTGTGTGGCCTTTCTTCTCGGTCTCCTCTGGTGTGTGTGGTGTTTCTCCTCATTCTCCTCTGGTTGGTGTGTGGTGTTTCTTCTCTTTCTCCTCTGGTGTGTGTGTGGTCTTTCTTCTCGTTCTCCTCTGGTCTGTGTGTGTTTCTTCTCGTTCTCCTCTGGTTGGTGTGTGGTCTTTCTTCTCGTTCTCCTCTGGTGTGTGTGTGTGTGTATGTGTTTCTTCTTGTTCTCCTCTTGTTGGTGTGTGTGTTTCTTCTCGTTTTCCTCTGGTGTGTGATGTTCTTCTCGCTCTTCTATGGTTCCTCGTGACTCTTTTGAACTGCTGATTTTCTGCACAGTCCAACTTTAGATCCACTTCACAAGCAGAACATGGATTTATAATGCAGCTGTAGAAGCAGCACGGGGACCAGGTCTGCTGAGAGGAAGAGAGGAAGAGAGGGATTGAGAAGAGAGAGAGAAAGAGAAAGAGAGAAAGGAAAGGGACAGAAAAAGAGATTGAGACCTACCAAGCACAGAAAGGAATGAAGGAAAAGAGAGAGATTAAAGAGAGAAAGAGATTAAAAAGGGAAACCAGGAAGGTAGAGATCATATTTAGTAACTTCATTTATTCAAGTTTTCGAGGGAGGTAAATTGTATTTGGTATAATTGGGAATTTCACATTGTTTTCTTTTTTCTTTTTTCTTTTTGGATGATTTTACCCCCTGACTTTTCCTGGAGAAGGGCCTTGTCCTGCTTATTTCCATGGGCGTGTTCCTTTGGCTATAATATTACACATCTTTTGACTTTCTATTTCCAGGGAATCATGCAGAAAGTTCCACGGTGTTGCTTTAAAAGGGCTTCTCTAATTTGAACCTGTCCCATGAAAATTAATGCTTTGAAATGTTTCACAGCAACGTCATCATCAAGCAAAAAACAACTTTTTTATATTGGTCAAGGGCGTTAAAGATGCACTGTGTAACTTTTCTTCCTACTTGTCTCCATGGAGATGTCATTGCTTTGCCTGGAATGTTCCATAGTGTGACATTAAACGTATCGTCTAGCATTTATTCACTGTGGGCGTTTCTATTGCTCAAAAATACAATAATTTCTTTTGGGAATAGGGGCGACTCTCCACAGATCTGAACTGTAATGTAGCGTCGTGCTGTGACCTGCTTGTCTCCCTCGTGATCGATAGGTTTAATCTATACTGTGGAACATTCTAGACAGAGCAATAACATTTCCATGGAGACAAGCAGGTGGTGGACTGTGCAAAGTACGTTTAATGAGGCTCTGAACCAGGTCTTCTGTCTCTGTCTGTCTGTCTCTGTCTCTCCATCAATCACCCTCCTTCTCCTCACTCTCTCTATCCCTGTCTCTACCTCCGTCTACCCCCTCGTTTCTCTCTCTCCCTCCGTTTTATCTCTCTGCCTCCTCTCTGTCTCCCTCCCTTTATCTCCTGGTCCCCTTCTCTCACCTCTCTCTTTCTTTCTCTATCTTCCTCTTATCTACCTTCCTGTCTCTCTCCCTCCCTCTTTCTCTCACCCCCTTTTATTTCTTTCTCTAGCTTTCTTTTTTCTCCTCTTTCTCTCGCTCTCGTTCTCCCTCTCTCTCTCCTTGACCCCCCTCTCTGTGCTCTCTCTTTCTTTCTCTATCTCACTCTGTCTCTTTTTGTTCCCTCCTCTCTCTCCTCATTCTCTTTCTCTCCCTCTCTCCTTGCCCCTCTCCTTTCTCTTTTTCTCCCTTTTATCTAACTCTCTCACTCCCTCTCACTCCGTGTCGCCTTCTCCCTCTCTTCTTTCTCTCCCTTTCATTGTCCCCCTCTTTCTCCTCTCTCTCTATCTTTCCCAGTTTTATCTAACTATCTCACTCCCTTTCTCTTCTTGTCCCTTTCCCTCTTTCCTCTCTCCCTTTCTCTCTCTCTCCTTGACCCCGCTCTCTCTTGTCTTTCTCTTTCTCTCCCTCTCTCCTTGCCCCCGTCTCTCTCCTCTCTCTTTTTCTCCCTTTTATCTAACTTTCTCACTCCCTCTCTCTCCATCTTTCCCCCTTTATCTATCTATCTCACTCCCTTTCTCATCTTGTCCCTTTCCCTCTTTCCTCTCTCCCTTTCTCTCTCTCTCCTGGACCCCGCTCTCTTCTCTTTCTCTCCCTCTATCTCATTCTCTCTCTTTCTCTCCCTCTATCTACCTCATTCTCTCTCTTTCTCTCCCTCTCTCTTTGTCCCCCCTCTCCTCTCTCTCTTTCTTTTAAATGCAAAACAGTCCAGGCTGAACCATTTTTCCTCCTTTCAACAAACTCAAACCTCAAGTCTGAAAATAGCTCAGGTCTTTAGCATCGTCTCACATCTCCTCTGCGTTTTGTTCACAGACGAAAAATATGTTTCAAATGAAATCAATATTTTAAATTATACCTCTGTCTTTCTCTCCCTTTCTCCCTCTCACTCAATGACCTGTCTCTCCATCTCTGCTTGTCTCTTATCTTACTCCCTCTCTCTTTAATTCTCTCCTTCTATCTCCTTGTCCCCTTCTCTCTCCCTCTCTTTATTGCTCTTTCTCTCCTTGTCTCCTTATTTCTGTCTTCTCTTTCTCTCTGTCTCCCTTTTATCTATCTACCCGTCTCGCTCACTCCCTTTCTCCATCTTTCTCTGTTTTTCTCTTTGTGTTCCTCTATCTCCTCTGTCTTTCTCTCACTCGCTTTTATCTATCCTTGTCTCTCTCCCTTGCTCTCTCTCTCCCTTCCTTCTCTCTCCCACTGTCTCTTGCTCTCTTCATGTTTCTCCCTCTCTCTTCCTCCCTCTCTTCCTCCCTCTCTCTTTCTCCATCTCTCTTCCTCCCTCTCTCTTTCTCCATCTCTCTTCCTCCCTCTCTCTTCCCCCCTCTCTCCTCGGACTTCAGGTCAGGTTTTTTCTATGTTTTTGAGAGGGCACTTGTCCAGCCGCGCCCCGGCCGCCTGATGCCGTACTGGAAGCCAGTGTTGCTGCTCTGCTCGGACTATAAAATCCTGTCCAAAGTATCCAAAGTACTGGCCTCTCGGCTCCGGGAAATACTGGCCTCCATAGTCCACATGGACCAAACTGTGGGCCTGGCAGGTTCATTAGTGACAGCATCACTCTGATTAGGGATGTTTTGGAGGTCTCCAGATCATTAGGAATCAACCTGGGTCTGATTTCAACAGACCAGGAAAAGGCGTTTGACCAGGTTGAACATGGGTACCTTTGGCAGACCATGGCCAGGTTTGGGTTCAGCCCTGGTTAGAACCTAGTGAGGAGCGCCGGGGCTTTGGGGGGTGAGAGCCTCTGTGAAGGAGGAGCAACTCTTATTTGGACGTCTGTTTTTGTAAATCGTGTAAATAGAATGTATATGTAATGTAAATACTTTTTTAATGTATATAATATAATAGCACGAGGTATGGTCAGAATTCAATGAAAAATGTTTTTAAAAATCAAATCTTCATGTTTTTCTCTCTCTTTCTCCCACTCCCCTTTTATCTCTCCTTGTCTCTCTCTCTCTTTCTCCCTCATTGCCCCCCTCTCTCACTTTCTTTCTTTCTTTCTCTCCCCTTTCTCTACATTTCTCCCTTTTTCTCTCCTTGACTATCTCACACCGTCTCCCTCTTTCTCTCCCTCTATCTCCTTGTCCTCTTCTTTCCTTGTCTCTCTCCCTCTTTCTCTCTCTCTCCTTGCCCCCTCCCTCTCTCTCTCTGTCTTTCTACCTCCTTCCATCTCTCCCTCTCTTTTTTATTTATTTCTTCCTCTCCCCCCTGTGTTCCAGAATGGAGCTGTGTTTTCAGACATATTCATTAACTATTGACAAAGCTGTAATTTTCTCTCAATACAAAGGAGAAATGAAGCTGTTCTGAAGACGATTTCTGCGATTTGTCTCAGCGTCTTAGTGAAAACCTACATTTATTTTTGTTCTGAATCATGTGTTTTATGAGATATTTTTATGAATGGCTCCAGTGTTTAGTAGCAGGAAACAAGATTAAGAGTTAAAGGTCCTATAATACACAAAACTGACTCTTGTGAGGTTTACAACATGTTTGAATCTTAAACCAAAGATGTTCATTTTGTCTTCTTATGTACTTTAACTTCTTGGGTTCTTTTTTAAACACAATACAGTAACATGTATTTACCTTGTTGACATGTTTCGGCTGCTGCTGCTGCATCTTTAGAACTGTCCCCGGTGTTGGTGGTGACGTGCCGTATATCAGCTGTTGTTACTTCCTGTAGGCGTGGTCAGTTGTTGTTACTTCCTGTGGGCGTGGTCAGCTGTTGTTACTTCCTGTAGGCGTGGTCAGCTGTTGTTACTTCCTGTAGGCGTGGCCAGCTGCTGTTACTTCCTGTAGGCGTGGTCAGCTGTTGTTACTTCCTGTAGACGTGGTCAGCTGCTGTTACTTCCTGTAGGCGTGGTCAGCTGTTGTTACTTCCTGTAGGCGTGGTCAACTGTTGTTACTTCCTGTGGGCGTGGTCAGCTGTTGTTACTTCCTGTAGGCGTGGTCAGCTGTTGTTACTTCCTGTAGGCGTGGTCAACTGTTGTTACTTCCTGTAGGCGTGGCCAGCTGTTGTTACTTCCTGTGGGCGTCGTCAGCTGTTGTTACTTCCTGTAGGCGTGGTCAGCCTGATTGACCTGGCAGGTTGCTCAGACTGACCACGCTTCCTGTCGCCCGGTGCTCTCTGGAGGAGGGTGTCCCAGGTGTGTGAAAGGAGGAACGCTCCGTCATCACGGTTAATTCTGTCCGTGTCTCGTTTCCTGATTTCACTGTCCTCCCTGATCCAGAGTTTGAACTTGTTGTTTTCCGATTCAATGACCCGAGCCCCGTCCCAGTCCATAATGTGGTTATTTCTTTTACACTGGTCTGATATGGCGGATTTTAGGTTTTCTTGCAATGTTTTGTCTTTTTGTGTTCTGGTGAGTCTCCCTGATGTTTCCTTTTCACATTCCTTTTGGTGTTCCTTTTTTCGGATGTGAAAAGCCCGGCCTGTTTCCCCTATGTATGATTTATTGCATGATTTGCATTGGATTTCGTAGATGGCATTGCATTTTTGTTCTTGTGGGATTTTATCTTTGGGTTTTCAGTCTGAGCGACCTGCGGAGACCATCAGGCTGACCACGCCTACAGGAAGTAACAACAGCTGACCACGCCTACAGGAAGTAACAACAGCTGATATACGACACGTCACCACCAACACCGGTGACAGTTCTGAAGTTGCAGCAGCAGCAGCCGAAACATGTCAACAAGGTAAATACACATTACTGTATTGTCTTTAAAAAAGAACCCCAAGTTAAAATGTTCGAATGTTGTTTCCTCCTCAAAAACAGACCTGGAGTTGTGTTTTGTTTCATTCACATGTTTGAGTAACTCTTTATTATTAGTCTGTCTACATCTCCAAAGCTTAAAATACTCTGCTCCACCTTGTGATGTCATGAAGCGGTAGTTTTCAAGTTAACAGCTTCTTTTACCTTTAGCTCAGTAGAGATTGGTGATTCCAGGGCTGGAATCGTTCAAATGATTCTAGTGAAGGTGTATGGAGTTTAAAAACACAGTAGAGCCCTTCCTGTATGTATTTATTTTATTGTTTATTTGAACAGGGACAGAAACACAAACATAGATTAAAACTTAAGTAATCTGATGCAGTTATTTATAGGCGTTTATACCCAAGGCTAATTTGCAACAGCAGCTTTTAAAACTGTTTACTAAAAAAAACCATAAATAAATATCAAAATATCAAATACACACAAATTCACACTCATATTTCACTCTTTTTCATCCCTCTCTCCCCCTCTCTCCCATTCACTCTCTCTTTCACACCGTTTGCACATGCTGACACTGCTGCAGAACTTAACCTGTGCTTTAAAGGTGTACACATGACATCACAAGGTGGAACAGCGTGTTTTCTGTTTGAGAGAAGAGCTCAGCCTGAATCTGCAGGGTTTGTGCGTTAAACAAACGTGTGTGAATGAAACAAAACACAACTCCAGGTGTGTTTGTGATGAGGAAACGTTATAATAAAGATCAGACAAAAACATAACATACAAGCTGTAATTTTCTCTCGATACAAAAGAGAAAAGATGCCGTTTTGAAGATTATTTCTGTGATTTGAAAAGCTACATTTATTTTGGTTTTGAATCATGTGCTTTATGAAATGTTTCTGAATGGCTTTAGTGTTTGGGAGCGTGAAACAGGATCAGGAGTGAGAGAAAAAACAGACGTGGACTGTGCACGAAAACGAGTGTGACAAACATGTTCACGTCCTCATCTGCTTCACGAGTGCTGCTGCTACAAGAACCAGCCGCACACTGGTTAGCAGGCTGCCGAGTGTGGAGTTTGCATGTTCTACTTATATCTGTGTTTAGTTTGCATGTTCTCCCTGTCTGTGTGGAGTTTGCATGTTCTACTTATGTCTGTGTTTAGTTTGTATGTTCTCCTCATCTGTGTCTGTGTGGCTTTTGTATGTTCTCCTTATGTGTGTATTTAGTTTGCATGTTCTCTATGTCTGTGTCTGTGTGGCGTTTGTATGTTCCCCAGTCTGTGTGTGTGTGTGTGTGGAGTTTGCATGTTCTCCTTATGTCTGTATTTAGTTTGCATGTTCTCCAGTCTGTGTCTGTGTGGACTTAACATGTTCTCCTTATGTCTGTGTTTAGTTTGCATGTTCTCCACGTCTGTGTCTGTGTGGAGTTTGCATTTTCTCCTTATGTCTCTGTTTAGTTTGCATGTTCCCCATGTCTGTGTCAAGTTTGCATGTTCTCCTTATGTCTGTGTTTAGTTTGCATGTTCCCCTCATCCGTGTCTGTGTGGAGTTTGTGTGTTCTCCCTGTGTCTGTGTGGAGTTTGCATGTTCTGCCTGTGTTTGTGTGGAGTTTGCATCTTCTCCCTGTGTGTGTTTGGAGTTTATGTGTTCCCTCTGTGTTTGTCCAAAGTTTGCATGTCATTCTTGTGTCTGTGTGGAGTTTGCATGTTCTGCCTTTGTCTGTGTGGAGTTTGAATGCTCTCCTTTTGTGTCTGTGCGGAGTTTGTGTGTTTTCCCTGCGGTGGTGTGGAGTTTGCATGTCCTCCCTGTGTCTGTGTGGAGTTTGCATGTTCTCCTTGTGGTGGTGTGGAGTTTGTGTGTTCTCCCTGTATCTGTGTTTAGGTTGTGTTCTGACTGCATCTGTGTGGAGTTTGAATGCTCTCCTTGTGTCTGTGTGGAGTTTGCATGTTCTCCTTGTGTGTGGTGAGTGGAGTTTGCATGTTCTGCTTGTGTGTGGTGGGTGGAGTTTGCATGTTCTGCTTGTTTGTGTGATCTCCCTGATTCATACATGTTTGAGTCATTTTTAATCACTTATTTTGCCAGTCAAGTCCCGTTTTTCCGCACTGGTTCGCGCCCACCGCTCTGCTCATGTCATTCTCCAGTTTTATTTTCTTAATCGGTGATACGCATTGGATTCTGCTTCATCATGTGGCATTTTTGGTACAAGTGAAGCTACTCGATAATGTGATGTGCAGCTATGGAGGGGCCACAGCTACGCCAGCTCCCGACGGGCACCACCGTTTTCTAACGCGGAAGTCAGTTCACTCATTTTAGAAGAATATTGTGATTTAAAATGTGCTAATTATAACACTGATCCACAGGCGTCATAGATCATAAACATAGAGGTTTACACTGTTTTCCTTGTACGTAAATTATCCCTATATTTTGAGCCCAGAGCTATTCCTGTGTTAATTTACAATCCGACTCATGTAAAACTGTTTCTAATTACCACTGTTACTATCCCACCTAACCAAAAAATAATTAGAAAACCATGAAAAAACGTGAAAAACAGGACTTCATTTTAATTATTCACCACAGTGAGTTTATAAGTGAGAATAAGTCACAACTCACAGAGACCAGAGTAAAGTTCGGCAACAACTAGCATTCTAATACACACCTCCTCATTATCAGGCAATTAAACACTTATAATTAAATGCAGACAGCACACAGTGGACTTGTTTTGACCTCAAGAGTTGCTTATAAATTATACATCTGTACTGGGGGCAAGACACATTCTGCTCAAATACGTGGGGGAAATCAGGTACAGTGCCTTTAATGTGTGTCTGGAAACATCATTTTTTGAACTAAAGTGAAATTCCACGGCCTGTGCCTCCTCCACTCGCCGTGTCCTCTGGAGATTCGGCACAGCCTCATGTGTGAATGTAACGGAGTTTAGGGCTGGGGGGCAGACTCCGGCTACACGGTTTAGCAGCAACAGAAGATTTGTTCTTTAAGGAGCCCGAGGTATGAGTGAATAAAAGACACCAGACAGTATTTTGAGGTTTTCTGTTATGTATATTAAAATAAATTAGGCAAATGATAACAAATATAGACCAGAAAAACAAAATATGATATTGATTTTGTATTGAGGGAAACAGGAAGTCTCTCAATACATAACTTGGTCTTGATCAAATTAAGCCATGATAATATATTTAATCCATGTTGAAGTTAATTTAATCCATGATAAAGTTTACATTTTTTATCATTATCCTGTATTTATCCCTGTAGGGAAATTATCCTTTAATTTTTTATTTATTTATTTATTTATTTATTATTATTATTTTTATACAATTACAATTTGCAATCCAGGTTTCGGTAGGCAAAAAATCATTTAGATGATTTCAACCATGGAATTGCCCATCTCTACTGAACTAAAGGTAAAAGGTAACTTCAAAATTACCGCTTCATGACATCACAAGGTGGAACAGAGCAGTTTGAGCTTTGGAGAAGTAGACAGACTAATAATTATGGTTTACTCAAACGTGTGAATGAAACAAAACACAACTCTAGGTCTGTTTTTGAGGAGGTAACAACATTATAACATGACTTAAAGCTCACAAGAGTCCATTTTTTACTTAATATAGAACCTTTAAAATGATCTAGTTCTGTTTTTCACGTTTTGAAGACCTTAAAAAATCAGGTACAGCACCTTTTTCCTGTGTCATTTTTTGAACTAAAGTGAAATTCCACGCCCTGTGCCTCCTTCACTCTCTGTATCCTCTGGAAATTTGGCCCGGCCTCATGTGTGAACACTCCACTGACGGGGCCCACAATTCAAAACACTTCCTTGAAAATCGAAAATAAATAAATTAAAAAGTGTCTGGGATAAACTACAGGAGGCGCTGTGGAGGCCGTAGCTGCTTACACGCGCAGTCCTGGTGATTCATGACTCCATTAGCCCCCGTGACACAGATAAGGACCAGCATGTTTCAAAGTGATAGCTGACCTGTGCGCTTTTTTAGCCGGGGAGGCGCTAACGCTAGCTAGCTGCTGAGCCCCGCCGGATCCGTTCCTCAGCACAAAGACGCAGGGAGGCAGATTGTGCGAGGGGGGCAACGAAGATGCATGAGGAGAGAGGGCGATCGATGAGAGCGCGGGGAGAGGGAGTGCTTCTGGACAGGTCAGGGAGAGGTTTTATTAAAGGTAAAGTAATGCAATTTGTATTAGTTAAAGGTGCAATACATAACATTTGAGGGGGTCCATTAACAATAGGGTTACTCGATATGAAAATTGAATATCTTTAGAATGATCTTGAGCTATCAGAACAAGTATAAGAGCACATAGACTAGTAAACGCCCATGGAGCACTGTGGAACCTACAGGACCACAGATAAAAGGACACATGGGAATAGAAAAGTACTACCAAAGCTATAAAATCTAACACAGACACTGACAGGCTTGCAGATTGGGCCCCACCCTGGAGCCCGCCCTGGGGTTGGGGTCGATCCACCCTCCTGTGGGCTCATCAATGCCCAGGGTTCACAGGAGTCAGGTGCAAAGAAGACTGGGGGGCAGTCAGTCTCAAAGACCTCGTCCACAGACACAGAACCTGGCTGTGTCGACGTGGAATGTCACCTTGGGGGTGACAGGTATCGACTAGATACAGTCAGGCTCACCTCCACGCACAGCCTGGGCTCTGGTACCCAACTTATGAACTCATCTGTTACATTAGGGTGAGTTGTTGTACAGTTGTAGGGAGTATTATCTGTTACATAAGGGTAAGTTGTTGTACAGTTGTAGGGAGTATTATGTTACATAGGGGGAGCTGTTGTACAGTTGTAAGGAGCTGCCAGGTTCTCAGGCGTTCAGGGTGTGGCCTCTCAGTTCAGTTTGAGTTTATTATTACTATTATTAGTTTAATTACTGTAATAGTGTAATTAAAGGATTTTAATTTCTAATTCAACAAATTTGACATAACTGTGTAATTAGTGTAATAGAGCATAATTAGTGTAATTAAAAAAACTATATGTACGATATTTATCTTTAAGTCCATAAACTTGACCTAATCATCTATGTCCCCAGAGGTAAACAGATTCATGTAACGTTTACTGGTAACTGGACACTCCCTAAACCCCAGCGCCTACAGCCAGTCATGAGTCAGTGCTAGTGCAGCCTCTGCAGCTCAGGGAGGGAATTCTGGAGGTTCTGAGGTTCATGTGAGGCTGTCCATAAACTGAGAATGAGACAAACGTGGACGTGTCTCTATCTGCAGGTTAAAGCTCTGGAGACACAGGTTCAGATGTGATTTAAGTACCTGTTTTTTTTTTTTGTTTTTGTTTTTTTTTACTATTACTACTAGTGTCTGTGCATTTGCTTTGTTTTCTCCCTTATCCAGCAGCAGAGCTTATCAGCCACTTTTGTTTATATTCCCAAATGATATCATTTGAATTTACTACAAACTCATCCACAAAGCCATTTTACCGGAGATGAGAGCTGTGTATTCACATTTGTGTAGTGCCCTCTTCACACTGAAGTGTTCAAATGCAGCTTTTTGCATGTTGTTTAGGCAGACGCTGGGGCAAACTATAAGATTTAACACTGATAAAAAAGAACCAATATATCTGTCTATCTCTATTATTTATTTATTTATTTTTTATTAGCGCAAATCCTAAATCGTGTGATCAAATACTGTTTTTTATTTATTTTTTTATTAACTGTATTCTGAATAGCACCAAATGAAAAAGTCACTGTTCTGAATACAGATTTTCAGCACAAATAAAGTGCTTTTTCCAACCGTCTCAAACAACTGTCAGCATCATCATTATATGTGGGCTCCGGAAGGGCATCTGGCATAAAGGACTAATCAAGCAGGACTATTGAAAGAGCAAACAGCTGATATCTCGATAACGGTCTGAGCTGGAAAAGTCAAGGTCGAGCTGAACTTAAGCGCTTCAGTGAAAAAAGACTTTTGAAGCAGCGTTTATCCAATCGCCCGTCTCTCCTCCTTCTCCTCTTCCTCTTCTTCTCTCCCCTCTCTTATTTCTTCCCCCCTCCTCTTCCTCCCCTTCTCTCCCCTCTCTCTTCTTTCTTCTCCTCCTCCTCTTCTCTCCCCTCTCTCTTCTTTCTTCTCCTCCTCCTCTTCCTCCCATTCTCTCCCCCTCTCTTCTTTCTTCTCCTCCTCCTCTTCTCTCCCCTCTCTCTTCTTTCTTCTCCTCCTCCTCTTCTCTCCCCTCTCTTTTCTTTCTTCTCCTCCTCTTCCTCCCCTTCTCTCCCCTCTCTCTTCTTTCTTCTCCTCCTCTTCTCTCCCCTCTCTCTTCTTTCTTCTCCTCCTCTTCCTCCCCTCTCTCTTCTCTCTCTTCTTTCTTCTCTTCTCCTCTCCTTTCCTCTTCCTTTTCTTCTCTCCCCTCTCTCTTCTTTCTTCTCCTCCTCTTCCTTTTCTTCTCTCCCCTCTCTCTTCTTTCTTCTCCTCCTCCTCTTCCTCCCCTTCTCTCCCCTCTCTCTTCTTTCTTCTCCTCTCCTCTCCGCTTCCTTTTCTTCTCTCCCCTCTCTCTTCTTTTTTCTCCTCTTCCTCTTCTTCTCTCCCTTCCTCTTCCTCTCTTGTTTTCCCCCCAATCCCCATCTGACTTTTCCTTTTCCTCTTCCTCTCTCATCCTCCTCTTTCTTCTTCTCTTCTCTCCCCTCTCTGAAATACTGTACACACTGGATTTATTTTGACCTCATGAGATGTTTTAAACCTCCCTCTCTCCCTCCCTCCCTCCCTCCCTCCCTCCCTCCCTCCCTCCCTCTTTCCCTCCCTCTTTCACTCTCTCCCTCCCTCATGAGCTGTACAGTATATCTGTACTGTGGTAAGACAAATGTTGCTCAAATATATATATATATAAAAAAATGGGTACTGTGCCTTTAAAGCAGACCTATTCTGCAAAATGGACATTTAAAAGCTTTTAATAGCCGTTTCCTCAACATTTACATCCCTGAAGTTGTATTTAGAGTGATTTGTGCATGTTTGAGTTATTTTTAATCACTTACTTTTAAGACGGCATTATTCTGATCAGTCTCCGTTTTCACCGCCGCCGGTACACGCCCACTTGTACGTACGCACTTCAGTTTTCACTTTCCAGTCCGTGATTAATCAGTGATACATGTTGGATTCGTAGTCATTTTGGTACAAATAAAAAAAAAAAGGTGTGAAGGTCTCCTCCCTAGTGTGATGTGCAGCTGTCCACAGGAGACGCCCACAGCTACATGACTCTTTGTTGTGATGATTTTCAAATACAGAAGTCAGCGCACTTGTTTCTTGAATAATAAAAGTAAATTAATAATAATAATAATAATAATAATAATAATAATAATAATAATAATAATAATAATAATAAATAATTTATTTATAAGGCACTTAAAAAAAAAAAGTTTACAATACAGAAGGCATAGAAAACAGACATTGAAGTTTTAAATGACATAATGTTCCACGGGGGTCAGAGATTATAACTATGGAGCACACACAAGCACAACGGGTCTTCTTTGATGTTTGGCTCTCTCTTATTTTTCCTATCTCTCTCTTTCTCCCTCCCTCTCTCTCTTCTTCCCTCTCCTTTTCCCTCTCCCTCTCTCCGTTCTAAATCCTCCCTGTTTGTACGCTGTGGATCAGGGCGGGTTGCAGCAGATCTGTAGTGACAGAGCTCCATAGCCCTGAGCCCGGAGCCATCAGAGTGAAAGTGTGCGGTAAAACGCTATTACCATAACCTCCGCGTGTGCCTTGTGCCCCGTGTGTGCCGCTCACAACAGTCTGCTCACAACAGTCTGCTCACACGCACACACATGTGATGGAACACACAAGGAGCACAGGAACATGGAGGTCTGGACACACATACAGGTAGTCAGGGTTATGGAGATTTAGAGCAGTTTCTAAAGTGGATAAAAACGACAGGGTGGGTTTTCTGCCTCGGTATGGCTTTGATTTTATGGATGCTTTGCAGTAACGTCACACTAGTGGGGTTCTGTATGCATGTCTACGGCAGAGTGTTCAGCAGTTTACCAAGCTGATGCACAAACACTGTCAAAAAGTTTTAAGATTTGCTGTTTAAATACAAAATGGATTGAAACGGCACATTTTCAGGAGCCTGTGATCAGTTCGAGAGTTCATGGTCCTGTTTAGGAGTTTGATTTTCAACAAAAAGCTGAGAGTGACTCACTGAAAATAACTATTGGCTGACGAGAGCTGCTTGTAAAAGACTTGTTTAACAGCACAAACCAACTCACCTGCTGTAGTTCAGCCAAGTCAGAGCGTTCAGGTCAGATTGTGTTAAATCCATCCATCCATTTTCTTCCACTTATCTGGGGCCAGGTCACGAGGGCAACAGTCTAAGCAGGGACTCCCAGACTTCCTTCACCCCGGACACTTCCTCCAGCTCCCCCGGGGAGACCCCAAGGCGTTTCCAGGCCAGCCAATAGAGATAGTCCCTGGGTCTTCCCCGGGAGCCTCCTTCTGGTGGTACATGCCCGGAGGCGTCCAGGAGGCATTCGGAACAGATGCCTGAGCCACCTCAGCTGGTTCCTCTCGACGTGGAAGAGCAGCGGCTCTACTCCGAGCTCTTCCCGTGTGACTGAGCTCCTCACCCTATCTCGAAGGGAGCGCCCAGCCACTCTGCGGAGGAAACTCATTTCAGCCGCTTGTATCCGCGACCATAGACTGTATAAAGAAGGCTCCAGTCAAATGAAGCTCTCTGAGGCTTGCAGTTATAGAAGCGGATTTGGAGCTGAGTTTAAATATCATTAACAAGAATTTATTTACAGAACAAAATAATGAAATAAAAACACCAGGACCATGTAGAGCGGGTTAATATGAACATTTTCAGACCAAAATGACGAGGTTCACAGCAGCAGTTACAGAGAGAGACAATTTTTCAACGTAAAGTAAATTGAAGCCAGATTCGATGGAGCCAGAACCTCACTTTGTGGCTAAAGCATTAGCTATGTCCATTTATATATACAGTCTATGTTTAAATAAAGCTCAGATTGAAGTCTTAACTTGAGTAACGGAGCTTCAGATCGAGTAGTACCTTCAGTTACCGTCCCACCTCCAGGGAATGTTGACGCCATCAGCTGCAAAGTATCAGCAACAGTGTAATCCGCCTCTTTTATTTACTTTTTGAACAGTTTTTCCTCTTTCCTCTTAATAACTGTGTGAAACCTCCGAGCTCATATTTGCGGTGTCCCTGGCCTGGCTGTGTCCGCGGGAGATTGCGTCTGCACTTTTAGAAAACCAATAGTGTGTGAGTGATGGCTCCTAACAGGTGTGGAGCGCAGTGATAACAGCTCCACCTCCTCCTCCACCTCCTCCGCCAACAACACACTCACCTCCACTGGACCAAGGCAACAGGATATGGGTACTTTGCAGCTTATGTTATTCCCTCGGGGGTGTGATGCTAACTGGGGGCTCTGCGTTGTCTGAAGCTTTGTTAGACTTTAAGCTGAGCTGTTTTTAATACAGTCTGAACCAGAAAGAATTGATTTAGCTGGAATTACGACTTCAAGGTGAGCTGATTTTGTGGTGTTAAAGCTCCAAAAAAGTCAATTCTGCATAATACCTCCTCGTTAAAATCGTTTTTAACTGACAAGAATCACATCTTTTGCACTGCGCAACGTTTCTGGTTGAAGGTCCACATCCTACTTGTCTCCATGGAGATATTCATCCAACATTTATTAATTACGGGTGTTTTTATTGCTCAAAAATAAAATCATTCCTTCTGTGAATAGGGGCGACTCTCCACAGATCTGAACTATAATGTAGCGTAATGTTGTAACCTGCTTGTCTCCCTCGTGATAGCCAGACTTAACCTATACTGTTGAACATTCTAGACAAAACGATAACATTTCCATGGAAACAAGCAGCACTAAATGTTACACAGTGCACCTTTAAAGACAGGGTATTATGCAAAATCAATTTTTTTGGAGCTTTCTACAAAATTAAAACCCTAACCCTCGTCAAAAACATGCCTGAAGCGGTTTTAGATGTCATCCATACACGTTTGAGTAATTTAGCGATCCCTCCTGGGCCCTATTCAACCCCCCTATTCATCACCCATGCTCCCACACGACAATTCTACATAAATACACAAAAACATGATACAAAAACTGTACAAACCTGATGCGATGTGCAGTCGTTTCATTAGCGGGACGCACGCCGATCGTGTTGTGATAGCGCTCTGAAGGGGGAGTGACTTAGCGCGGGGAGTAAAGGCAGGAGGGACTCTCAAAAGCGTCAGAAACAAAACTGAAACTTATAAAACATGTCAATACATTGTTTGGGACGAATATAGCATGTTCAAAACAATGGTGATCTAAATATGTTTTGTGTGAGCAGTTAGTACCCCAGAGAAGTGCGATACCTCGTCTTTAAACTGCAAACTTGTAAACCGTAGAGTTCAGACCTTTCTCGAGCGCCGTTTAAACTATACGGAATGTTGTGAAGTCACGTGAACCGAGCCTGTTCACTCGTGGTGTTATACAGCGATGTGACAGTGAGTGAAAGCATAGAAATGAGAAATTATTCAAATCCCGGCGTCGCTCTATGCAAATCTAATTGGCTGATTTAGACTGGCGTGTTATTGCTTTGAATCAAACCAAATGATAATATTCAGATTTAGGAATAAAACGCCAAAATTAATACTCATTTCAATACTCAGAGTGGTTTGCCCGTCTCTTCTCAGTGAGGACGTCGTGGGAGAAGGTCAGATGGAGCAGAGGATGAGTTTATATAAGCACTTTTCACAACTTTCAGCGATCAGAGCGGAGTTTTGCTGTCACAGTAAAGCAAAAACAACTAGCATACTAACGCGCACTTTGTAATTAGATGCGGGCAGCACACGGTGGATATATTTTGACCTCGAGAGCTGCTTATACAATATATCTACTGTTGAACCTTCTCATTATTTGTTTGGGATCGGCTCCACAAACTTGTCATGTTTTCTTATGTCTTAAAGTCCTTTCAGCTGACAAAAATCATGTCTTTGGGGTTGAAAATTGGCACCACTTTCTGAAGCGACTGTGAAAAACATTTGATTTTAGTTTATTTCTTCTGACAGAGAAGATGTTGAACTTTGGGTCGGTTTTTGTTTTATGTGGATAGGCCCAGGAATTACAGAGATATGAACCATAAGCAGAGGAGAGGAGCAGAGGAGCAGAGGACAGGGTCAGAGGAGCAGAGGGTCAGAGGAGCAGAGGAGAGGGTCAGAGGAGCAGATGATTCTTTGTGGACATCTCACACAGACCAAAATAACTGAACTGTCTGAATCTGGACTTATTATTACAAATGAAGCAGGTAAACAGATTGTGGGGTAATATAGTGTGTTTGGGAATGTTTCTGCAGAGTAAATGTACAACATCTGTCCATGTCTCGCTCTGAACACTGCCAACGATCAGATGCCCTCCCAGGACTCTCATGTGTTCCTGGAAACAACACGAAAAGATTTATGTTTTCAGCCTTCAAATTTTTACGCATATTTGACTAGTGCACTGTGGAGTGAAGCAACTGGAACTAAAAGGGAGGAAAAAGTTATGTGCTATAGTGTAAAAGGTTTTTCTAAATGTAAAAAAAAAAAAAATAAAATAAAATAAAAAATATTCAAACCTTTTTTGGGACTTTTGGAATTTTCTGTTGTTGTTTCCTCATCACAAACACACCTGGAGTTGTGTTTTGTTTCATTCACACATGTCTGCAGATTTCTCAAACAGAAAACACTCTGTTCCACCTTGTGATGTCATGTGGTAGTACAGGAAGTGCTCCACTGTGTTTTTAAACTCCAAACTCCTTCACTAGAATCATTTGGATGCTTTCAGGCTTGGAATTGGTACTGCTAAAAAAGGTAAAAGGAGCTGTTCACTTGAAAACTACCACTTCATGACATCACAAGGTGGAACAGAGCATTTAGAGCTTTGGAAATGTAGACAGACTAATAATAAGTGTTACTCAAACATGTGAATGAAACAAAACACAACTCCAGGTCTGTTTTTGAAGAGGTAACAACGTTATAACACGACTTAAATCTCACAAGAATCCTTTTTGTATAATGTATAGGACCTTTAAAGGTGTGTGATTTTCAAATTTTTTTTTATTTTTTATTTTTCTTCTTTTTTTTTTTTTACTGTGAAGATGTAATTTTTTTGTCTGAAATGTTTCACAGTATGGCATTAAACCAGACCAAGTTGCAGGTCAGATCTGTGGAGAGGCGATCCCGCTCACAGTCAGAATGTTTGTTTTTCTAGGTATTTTTGAGCTCTAAAACCACCTGAAATTGAATAAATGTAAAGTAGAACTGTTTAATGTCACACTGTGGAACATTCCAGGCAGAGCAATGACGTATCCATAGAAACGAGCAGGTGACGGACCCCCAACCGAAAAGTTACACAGTGCACCTGGGTGAGTGTGTGTTAGTGAATACTCCACTTGTATTAATTATTCACACCCTGCAGCTCTGATCCGGAGATAGCTTACAATATTTACACCGCAACATGAGACGCTTTCATTGCCCGTCAGATGCCCTCCCATGATCCTCCCTGTGAGCCAGATGCCCTCCTGTCCTTTTACTGTACTGTATGTCCCTGTGTGTTGGATGCCCTCCCATTCTCCTTAATCAATATGTGTCAGATGCCCTTCCATTTTCCCCTATTTGCTTGTTCATCGGATTCCCTCCCTTCTATATTCCTGTGTGCCAGATGCCCTCCCATTCTCATTCTCACTTGTGTCAGATGCCATTCCATCCTCCAGTTGATAGTTTGCAGTGACATCATGCTGAGGGGTAATGCATGTATGTCTATGGCAGAATTTTCAGCAGTTGCACACATTAGCAAACATAGCCGGACTAGTTTTTTAGAACAGAGCTCCAGACAGAGCAGTGCCTCCAGTTAGCCCTCACCCTCATGGAATGTGGATGACATCAACTGTAAAGTATCAGTGTCCTTGTATGTCAGATGCCCTCCCATTATATTCTCCCACATATCCCTGTGTGTGTCACATGCCCTTCCATCCTCCTGTATCCCTGTATCTCGGATGCCCTCTCATTCATCCTCCTCTATCCCATTGTGTCAGATGCCCTCCCAATATATTCTCCTGTATCCCTGTGTGTCAGATAGCTTCTCATTCAATCCCCCTGTATTCCTGTTTGTCAGATGCCCTCCCACACTCGTACATTAACACAAAACACAATGAAACTGTTACAAATTCAGCAGTTTTCAGTCACTTAGAATGACAGATTCAATATAACGTTTTGTCACATGGTTTTGTGTGTGTGTGTGTGTGTGTGTGTGTGTGTGTGTGTGTGTGTGTGTGTGTGTGCATTTTGAGCTTTGGATAATAATAAAGTGTTACTCAAACATGTGTGAATGAAACAAAACACAACTCCAAATCCTTAAAGCTCAAGAATCGAGTTTATGTATTGTGGGACTTTTCGGTACAATAGACTCAAAACAAAACAAAACAAAACCAAAAAAAAAAAAAAAAACTAAAACAAGAGTACTAAAGCTCTCTTTTTCTGTCTCCTCTCTGTGTGGGAATATTCCAGCTTACAGAGATTTTATTTTTTTATGATTGTACAGACTCTATTCACGCTTACGTCACAAACCAGAAGACGTTTGGAAACATACGATGAGACTTCCGGTGTATTTCCCGACACTGGGCTCGCCGAACGACTGTGATAAAACCCACTGAAGTAAAGGTCATCAGCGGGAAAATGAAGACTGTAGACGTATGTGCTGTTTGGAATCATCTTGAATTTGGCGCCCTCGTCTCTTCTAATCGCATGTCCCCAGTGCGCTCGGCGGGAAATGATGAAAATTGAGGTACAGTTGTAATTGTGGATTAGCCGAACATAACGGAACGCTACAATGACGTGTAGATGAAGAAAACTGGGACATTTTCTCATTTTTTCTAGATTTTGTCAGACTTACAACCACGAACACAGAGCCCAGCGGAAATATCATTGCATGTTTCCGGACGTCTTCCTGGTTTGTGACGTAAGTGACGTATTGTATTATTATTGTTATTATTTTTTATTTTAGAAACTATGAACCCCTTTGTTCTTAAAAATATTGAAATTTCTTATGGTTTTATATGTTTTGCATAATTAGGAATAAAAACATTTGTATTTGAAAAAAAAAAAAGTTCCAGGAGAAAAGTTCAAAGTCCAGACTTCTCTGTGATGAGTTTTAATACGCACATTTTTAACAAGACAGAGTGGAGTTTGGCCATTACAGTACCACAACTACAACAACTAGCATGCTAACAGCGCTTCAACCTTACTTTCCGGTTCGTGGACGATAAAAACACTTTACAACCGGTCTCATTTTGACCTCAAGAGCTGCTTATACAATATATCTGAACTGAGGCAAGACAGAAACTTAACTTTATTACACAAGAAAAATCCTGGTAAATCCACTTTAATCCGAATGAAAATACGGCGTTTTACAATAGACACTTTACCTGGCACGTCTCGCTGAAGCACTTGAGGTAGAAACTGTTGTCATCTTAAAGCCTGTAATTATATGTAGATTACCACTGCAGGTAATAACAGTAATTAACCTAATGTGGAAATATGCCATAGATCGGAAAGCGTGTGTGGCATACAGCAGATAGGCCAGTCCCTCCTCCTCCTCCTCCTCATCAATTCCATCGGATATTTAAAGGCTACACACAAGAGGCAGAAGTGACAGAAGAGCAATGGTGCATTCAGGAGCACATGGGAAAATATGGACATTATAGTATCCTCTGCTCCATCTGACCCTCTCCTTTAACCCTCTGACCCTCTCCTCTGACCCTCCACTCTGCTCTTCTCTTCTGACCCTCTCCTCTGCTCCTCTGACCCTGTCCTCTGCTCCTCTGACCCTTTTCCTTTCTCTGACATTTTAACTCCTTGGGTTCTTTTTTAAAGACAATATGGTAAAGTGTATTTATCTTTGTATTTATGTATATTATCCAGCAGAGCTGCACTTTCTGTTTTTCAGACTAATTTTGTTTATTTTGAAGAATAAATTGTGTGATCAAATACCGCCGTGTATTCCTTTGATTTTAGGAAAGTAACGGTATTCGTATACCACCAAAAGAAATAGTAACTGTACAGGTAAACAGTTACTCAAGAAGTGAACTCAGAATACATATTCTTGGTACATTTACTCATTTGGTTCCCCACACTGAGTCTGGCGATCGGCCCCGGCCCCCACAGCCACTGACGCAGCTATTGTAGAGAGTCAGGCTGTTCCACATCTGGAGTATGCACTGCACCGTCCTCCCACAAAGATATGGACCAACTCCTCCAACTCTATTTTCTAGTACAATGTAGTTAAAAACACACAAAATGACACAAATACAAGCTGTATTCAGTACTTGCTCAAAACAGAGGACTAGGACTCAATCGGACTTGCCTGTCTTTGACCTAAAACCTGGACTTGTGCTCAAAGACTTGAGATTTACTTCAGATTTGCTCTCACCTATTTTTTTTAAAACTGATATTTGAGACAAACATGCCCCAAATGAAGGACAATAAAGGATCCTCTGACCCTCCCCTCTGCATCCTCTGCTCCATCTGACCTTCTGCTCCAGCTGACCCTCTGCTCCTCTGACCCTCTCCTCTGCTCCTCTGACCCTCTCCTCTGACCCTCTCCTCTAACCCTCTCCTCTGCTCCTCTGACCCTCTCCTCTGACCCTCTCCTCTAACCCTCTCCTCTGCTCCTCTGACCTTTTCTGCATCATCTGCTCCTCTCCTCTGCTCATCTGACCCTCTCCTCTGCATCTGCTTCATCTGGAATCAATCTAACCAGCATCTGACCAGAACTGAGGAAGCAGCTTGGATGAGCTGCGAAACGTATTCGACCAAATAAACTCTGTCCAGTTGACAAATTAAATTTCTCCTTTTGCTATGGATTCTTCCTGGACGACTGAGGGACTCTACACACCAATCAATCTAAGTTAAGTTTATGGTGAAGGAACAAGTTGGGTTATGAAATGTTTAAAACTCATTTGAGTTTTAAACATTTCTACTGAACAGCTCTGATCTGATGTTGCCAGAGCCTGGCCCGGTATCGCTTGATATAAACACTTAGAGCTCCTCCTCGTAGTTGCTAATTTAGTGCCGTGGACGTCTCCGGTAACCGCTCCCGTGCGTGAACCTTTATAATCCCGCTGGTTCATCACTTCGGGAGGACGCCGCTTTTTACGCACGTCCCCTGAACGAGCCCCGGCCGCGTCACGTGACCACTCCGCTAAGAATGCGGTGACGTCGGGGCGCTCCGTCAGTGTAGCGGTGCCTCACTGCCAAGCTGCCCGGTTTTGGAGCTCCCTGGGCCGGTTGCGCAAGCTGACAGGCGTCGGGGAAGGAGCCACCGGAGCTTTGTGGATGTTTTACGTTCGGAGCGAAGCGAAATGTGACGGAATATTCAGGAAAACGTGGACTATTATTTTGTTTAGTTACTGAAAAGGACATCAGATTGAATAGTAAGAGCATATGATTTTTTAATTAAAATGTTGCTGTTCCCGTGAGCGTGTGAGCATCGTGCAGCGGCGTTACTCGTAAGCGTATCTTGCCCTTTGTAAATTTTATTTGGATTTTTGGGGAGATTTTTAACCGATTTAATCAAATAAGATTTAATCAAACAACTTGGCAAAAACACAGAGCGAACATTTTTGGCTCAGCAGAGGAATCCTGCTTGTTTTTTTTCTCCCCCGACGCACAAAGCGCAGGGGAAGGGGAGGAGGAGACGCTGGGAGCAGAGAGGACCACAACACAACACGCCTCCCCGTAGCTCCGTGCATCTTTCCGGGCTTTAACCAGACAGTGATGGACGGGTTTGCGGAGGACACGGAGCCGCTTGCAACCACGACGGAGGGGCGAGCGAGGCGAGGAGAGACGGCGGGGTCCAGGCGCTCCGTCAGCCCGCAGCAGCGTTAGCCGAAGCCCCGGGGGTGGAGACGGGGGAGACGGTGGAGAGACACAGCGGGGAGGGAGGTAAGGTGCACGCCGCGTTGCACATCTCTTCGGCCCGCTACATGCTCATTATTCATTTAGCCTCTCCGCCCTCCTCTCCCCTCCATTACATCCAGGCTGTCCATCAATCAATGCGCGCTGCCCGTGTGCTCTGGTGTGGTGGGGTCGTACAGTCAGCGCACACCTTCTGGATTAAACGGAAAATGCGCACAATTTAGCGACGGGACTGGGTTTTAGCGCAATGATTTTGGTTTGGGTGAATTTAGCTGAATTTAGCTCGAGTTGGCTATTGGAAAAATACTACAATATAGTTGAAGATATTTAAAAAAATAAATAAATAAATAGATAAAAAATCAGAAAATTAATTTTATGAAAACAAAAAAATGTCTGTGTAACTGATCTGCAATATTGTAGTCAATATAGACATTTTTAAAAATACATTTGTGATATGTTTATTTCATGCAGGGATGCTACATTAGGGATGCACCAAAACTTGCTGGATCAGATATCGACTTCCAAATATCGGTTCAGTCGATATCCCAGTTTGGCATATAAATTCATGTAATAAGAATATTTGCTGGTCGTAGTTGGCCCCGAAAGTCTGATAATGTGAACATTTGGATCCATTTAGTCATATTTTGGTTTAGTTTAAAGGAAATAAATGCTGTTTTCAGCCTCTGCCCTGGTATCGGTTGGTATCTGTAATTGGCAGATACTCAAAAATATCAAAATCAGTATTGGAACTGTAAAAGCTGGATTGGAGCATCCATACTAAAATTAAACTCTCAGATATTCAAGGTTTTGGTTATAATACTGAACGGGTTGTCAAAGTATTGAAAATCAAATACTAATCAATACTAAAACTAGTGTTGAAACTACATTTGAACAAGTAACGATACTGCAAAAAGAATCACATTAACAGGAGTTTTAGTATGATTTTGAGTTTTATCAGAACGAATGAAATTGAAACTGATTAACACACGGTACGGTCTACGGTAACAGCGGTGGAGGTGGTAAAGTGCCTTGTAACGGGAAGGTTGGGGGTTAGATCTGAGCTTTGACTAGTGCAAACTGCCATTGTGTTCTTGGGCAAGAATAAGTACTGCCACTTGTCATTTACTGTACATAGTTACTGAAAACTTTTATTTGTACAATTTGCAGTATATTGTTTATTTATTTATTTATTTATTTTTTGACAATATTGTTTCATTTTCTTTTTTTTTTTTTTGTCTTAAGATTAGAGGAATGGACTTCTAAGTATTTCTGCACTACTTCTATCTACTTCTATAGTGACTGCAAATGAGACGGTTTATTGGCGCATATGTTGGACTTTTTCTTGTTATTAATGACAAAGTAAACAGAAAAATCAGGAGTCTAACCCACAACTTTCTCACTAAGAGGAGGAGACAGGATAACCACTCTGCCGCCATAACAGGAAGGACACGCACACTCCACTGTTGTCACGATACTCAATACCGATTCCGAAAACGTTCTTTCTTCAGACCACAGAATGTGATTTCCAACATTAAATCATGCAACTTTCTAAAGATAGACCAATATACCGGACCGATATTTGGACTTTTTAGCGTATCGGCTTTCGGTTTTCAATCTCCAGCACACCAATATTTTGTTTTGGTCGATCTGTTGCCTAAAAATCAAGATCATTCTAAAGACATTCAGGAAAGCTTCATTTCTGTCCTGTGAATGTGACTCTTTTAGTAACGATACTTGGCCAAATCCGTGTCTATTTTCAACACTTTTGACAACATTAACTCTACTCACAGAGATCAGGATTCTAACCCACAGCCTCTTTCCTGAGAGGAGGAAACAGGATAAATATAATGTTGTTATGATACAAAACCTTCAAACTCGATCTCAATACTAAAGAATACACTTCGATTCCGTTACCACAGTGATAATAAAAGAAATCCAATTTGTCTCTTTATTCAGACAATAGAATGTGATTTTTAACATTAAATAATAGTGGCAAAAAAAAAAGGAGAAAATTTAATTTGTCAACTGGACAGAGTTTATTTGGTTGAATACGTTTCGCAGCTCATCCAAGCTGCTTCCTCAGTTCTGGTCAGATGCTGGTGGACACTGCTTTATATCTGCCTGAAGGGAGGAGCTTAATTACAATGAAAATTACTCTGAGACACACATATTTAAATACAGTTACAGTTGGTCAGGTGATTCAATATGGAGTTGTTAACAGTTTCTGTTAGTCATGTGAGTCTATTCAATATGGAGTGGGAGTGGGGGAGTTTCAATAAAACGAAGAGAACAAAGAAACAGGACAACAGAGAACCAGAGCCCAGGAGAAGGGGTGTAACTATTCCTTACCTGGCTGGCGTTTCCGAAAAACTACAGAGGATCTTCAGACAACATGAAATCCCAGTCTATTTCAAACCCACAAACACTTTAAGACAAAAACTGGTCCATCCTAAGGACAAAACTCCGAGCCACAAACAAAGCAATGTGGTCTACTCCATTCAGTGTAGTGAAGACTGCAGTGAGCGCTACATTGGAGAAACAAAACAGCCACTTCACAAAAGGATGTATCAACACAGACGGGAAAACCAGGGTGGGCCGCAATCTGCCGTACATCTCCACCTAAAAGCCACAGGCCACTCCTTTGAGGACAGCGAGGTCCAGATCTTGGCCAGAGAAAAGAACTGGTTTGAGAGGGGAGTTAAAGAAGCTATTTTTGTCAAGAAAGAGAATCCTTCCTTGAACAGAAATGGGGGTCTCAGACATCATTTGTCTCCCATCTATAACTCTATCCTCAAACCTAAATCAAAACAAACTGGGAAAACAATGGGACTAGCCAGGTCAGGTCCAGAGGTGTGAAAACACCCATCATGGCCCTGAATGGATATGCTAACTACTCCCCCACTCCCACTCCATATTGAATAGACTCACATGACTAACAGAAACTGTTAACAACTCCATATTGTATCACCTGACCAACTGAAACTGTATTTAAATATGTGTTGTCTCAGAGTAATTTTCATTGTAATTAAGCTCCTCCCTTCAGGCAGATATAAAGCAGTGTCCGCCAGCATCTGACCAGAACTGAGGAAGCAGCTTGGATGAGCTGCGAAACGTATTCAACCAAATAAACTATGTCCAGTTGACAAATTAAATTTTCTCCTTTTTTTTGCCATGGATTCTACCTGGACGACTGAGGGATTTTACATACATTAAATAATAGTACTTTCTTTTCTATTTCCATGTGGTCTTAAATCTGTGTAATCCGTCAGTGGTCCAGTAGGTTTCATAGTGGTTCAGGTCTAAACTAAGGTCTAAACCAAGTCTAAACCAGGTCCATGGGTGTATACTTTTATACTTGTTCTGATGCAGCTCAAAATCATTCTAAAGCTTCAGGAAAGCTTCATTTCTGTCCTGAGAATGTGCCTTTTTTTAGTATCGATACCTGCTCAAATGTGTATCTAGTTTCAATACTAACTTTTGCAATACTTCGCTTCATTATCTGCTTTTCGATACTTTTGACAATCCTACACTCCACTCGACAGATCAGGAGTCTAACCCACATCCTCCTTCGTGAGAGGAGGAGACGGGGGTAACCACTCTGCTGCAGTAACTGCGTATTGTCTCAAATGCAGGCAGTGACATATTTATCCCTGTGGCTTCTCACGGAAAATTCAGCCATTTTTGCTCCATAACCCGGGGCCCTCGTATCCATCACAGCTTTCATTGTGTGATGCCTACAGCTGCAGTGCTCTGACTCTCGTGATGGTGGTTTAAATTGAAATTTGACAAAACAGTCCCATCTGTCAAGAAGCGAAACTCAATAAGGTTTCAGTGTGGATCCGGAAAAAGTACCTGCGTTTTGTACTTGCATCATTTGTTTTTCGCGTTTCTCCATTTGGGATTTTCAGTGTTTTTACGACGGTTTTACAACTGTATGTAGCCTGAGCTCTTACAGACATAAAAAAGGTACAACTGAACGTGGGCTGCCAGTAGGGCTGTCAAAGGTATAAAAAATCAGATACTATTCGATATTAAAACTAGATACGAATATTCACTGGAAAGTCATATTCACTGGAAAGAAATGAACCTTTCCTGAATAGCTGGCCGACTGGGGGATTACACAGATACAAGGCGACATGAGAAGAGAAAAGAAAGTACTACAATTTAATGTTGAAAAATCCCATGCTATTGTCTAAAGAAAGAGTGAGAGAAACACGCAGTAAATACAAAGAAAACCAAGAATCGAAAAACGCAAAAAACAAATGATGCAAGTACAAAACGCAGGTACTTTTCTTGGGCTCACACTGAAACCGTACTGAGTTTCGCTTCTCAACAGATGGAGCTGTATAGTCAAATTTCAATCCAAACCACCATCATGGGGAGTTAAGTACGGGCTCAAGTGTCACGCCAATGGACACAACAACAGTGTACAAATATGGCAGTGAGGAGCGGCTTACCGTCCTCTTTAAGTCAGTAGGTGTTGTATGTGTTCTCTACCTGCAAGTTAAGGCTCAGTTGTGATTGGAGTAGCATTTTAAAAACAAAAACTTGTGTCTGCTCTGTAGTTATAATCTATGACACCCGTGGATCACAGTATTCATCTGAAACGACTGAATAAAAGAAACAAGTGTGCTGACTTCCGTGTTAGAAAACCACGGTGTCCAACGGGAGCTGACGTCGCCGTAAACGTCATCGCAACAAAGCGCCACATGCTATGGGCCCTTCCTGTGGATACCTGCACATCACAATAGCAAACCACAGATTTTTTATTTAATTTTTTTTTCATTTGTACCAAAATGACTACACGGCGCTGCCAAATCCTACACTTATCACAGAGCGATGGCGGTAAAACAGGAGTTTACCGGGCAAAATGGCGTCTTGAACTAGAAACGAAGCGAATAAAGATTACTGAAACATTCACAAATCGCGCCAAACTTCGAGAGGGTCAGTGAGAAGGGGAAACATCTAAAACATGGTTAAAAGCTCTGAAAAGTTGGCTCGCTCATAAAATTCTTTGCCTTTAAAAAAAAGTCAAACTACTTGCACACGATTCTGCCCTAAACCACGAGATTTTACTGATGATTCCTGATACGACTGAATATGAAACTCTTTGGTAAAATGTTATTGCACAAGAAAGTTGTCCTACACTAACTTACCTCTTCCTGCTTTGTATACTGTTGTTGTGCTCTTGGGCAAGACACTTTTCAGTCCTAATGAAAGATTTGGAAGAAGTATTAAGCCTGGAATTAAATCGACAATTAATAGATAAGAGCGTACATAATTGTGTCATGGGTAGAGTTGTCAAAAGTATCGAAAATATTGAAAGTAGATACTCACTTGCAGGTATTCATACTAAAAAAGTCATGGCAGTGCTAGCGTGCCGTGCAGCTGCAAGACGTCATGAAAATTTGATCAGGTTTAATTCTCCAAAGCAAAGTGAACTACTTCCTGTTCTCACACAGCAGAGAGTGAAGAGAGAGTGGAAGCTAATGCACGTACTCGACGCTACATGATACTTTTAATGCTTTGGGTACAGCAGCCAGAAATGTTACTCAAGTAAAAGTACTTCAAAATAATATCACTCATGTATAAGTACAAAATAGTCGTAAAGTCATTAGGCCTACTGGAAGTAAGTGCATCTGTCTGGATGTAAGATTTGATTTATAATTTGCGGTTAAGGTAATGTGAAGCACGACTTTTACTCAAGTAAGAGTACTGTTACACTGTAGTAGATTTTACTCAAGTAGGAGTAAAAGTAAAGGGCCTGAAAACCTTGTATCTCTCAGAACAAAATCTAGAACTTTTTTAACTTGAGATACAGAAGAGACTGTGGATTCTGCAGAAGAATTGTCTGATGATGTTCTTGCTGGTGGTGTAGCAGTTTGAAGCGTTGCACAGACGTGGTCAGGGTTGTGGGTTCGTTTCCTGGCTTTGATTGTTTGTTGAATGTCTTTCTACCCCCATTTCACACTACAGCTGTCCTGTACTTAATGACCATTCTTCTGACCACTAAACACCAAAACCACTTTTTTTTTTACTGATTAACTGTGTAAATGGGTCTAAACTAAAAGTGTATACCTATCCCTGGCCTTATTTTGGCATTTTAGTGTATATTTGTTAAAAAAAATCGGACTTTTGGGTCAAAAGCTGTGTTGTACCGGCCTCTTTAGGATCAACTACGGTCACTACGTTTGAATTTCAAGGTTGGACAAACGGCCAAAGAGTCAGCTGCAGGTGATTACGTGACAAGCACAGCCGCTCACGGTCTATGGGTGGTACGTGAGGAGCCCCTCTTAGCCCCGCTTGCTGTCATTGGTTAACTCCATCAGGGTTAGAGAAAAATCCTCCACCTCAAAGCTGCGCTCCATGGCCAAACTTGCATCGCTGTCACTCTCTTTTGGCAGTATGCTTTTGCTCGCTCTCACTGACCGCCCACCCGCCGAGAACTGCCCACTTTGTTGGATTTTTCAGATTTTGACTGTGGGCTGAGTTAGCTCTAGCACAGGCGTTTAGTGGATCTTTAAGAAAAGCTCTGTGATTGTAGTAAGGTTGTCAAAAGCATTGAAAATCAGATACTAATACTAGAGTCGAAACTAGATACTCGTTTGAGCAGGTATCGATACTGAAAGGTCCCATTCAAATGAAGCTTTCGAATATCTTTAGAATGATCTGGAGCTGAACAAGTATAAGAGCACATAGACGAGTATACGCCCATGGACCTGGTTTAGACCTGGTTTAGACCTGGTTTAGACCTGGACCACTGAGGGATCACACAGATAATCGGCCACATGGGAATAGAAAAGAAAGTATTACCATTTAATGTTGAAAATCACAATCTATTATCTTAAAGAAAGTGTTTTTTTGTTGTTGTTGTTTTTAATCATCGTGGTATTAGAATGAGTATTGAGTATCTAAATGGAGTTCGAAATGTTAGTATCGTAACACTAGTTGGTATCAGTAAATCAAATCAAAGTTCAGTTTCGTTTTGCTGCACTGACCTGTCGTCCTCCTCTGTGTCCGAGTGACCCATTTGAAGCACATGTGTCCAGCAGCTGCCCGTCCCCTGCTCCTGTGGGTGCTGCTCCCGTGGGTGCTGCCCCCGTTAACATCACATACACTGCCCTCTGTGCAGACTGGCACTCATTATTGTCAAAATAAAATGCCAAATAAATTAAATTAACTTTTTGTAACCTGCATTAAAGGGCCTGTACTTGATTTTTCCCCATGTATTTGAAGAAGAGATAAGAGAGAGAGAGAGCGAGAGAGAGAGCGAGAGAGAGAGAGTGAGAGAGAGAGAGAGAGAGAGAGAGAGAGAGAGAGAGAGAGAAATAAAGACCAGAAGAAGAGGTAAGAGAGAGAGAGAGAAATAAAGACCAGAAGAACAGGTGAGAGTGAGAGAGAGAGAATAGAAGAAGAGGTAAGAAAGAGGGAGAACAGAAAGAGGGAATATAGGTGGAAGAAAAGCTCAAAGATGGAGGGAGTGGAGAGGGAGGAGCGAGTGACAGGATGAGGGAAAAAGAGGGAAAGACCAAAACAGAGAGACAGAGGAAAAGAGGAGGGACTATTTAAAAAGCACCTGTACAAACTTCCTTTAAAATCAGTTGTACGTTTGAGAGTCCAGACTAGACCTGTTTCAGGACCAGGACTGGACTGAGGAGCGTCTGTAGAGCTGCTGGTAGGGCTTTTTGTTTTTAATATGTTCTTCTAAATTCATTTTGAACCAGTTTATCTATCAGTATATTCTTTATACTGAGTGTGGTTTGGTCCTGGTTTAGTCCTGGTTTAGACCTGATTTGATCCTGGTTTAGTCCTGGTTTAGACCTGTTTTGGTCCCGGTGTAGTCCTGGTTGGAGATGAGAGTATGAATTATCAATACTGATCTAGTACTTAGACTTTATTGATCCGTGGCTCACACATCACAATATATTATAATAACAAAGAGTAAAAAATATAAAAATTGTAATAAAACTTCTGAATAAGCAGCAATAAAAAAATAGCAAGAGACTCGTGTCAAATAAGACTTAAATTATATAAATATATGTTCAAGTACATAAAAAACAGAAATATAGAAGTATAAATACAGTATATCACAGTTATATACAAGAGGTCGTGAGAGAAACACTGCAAAGAGAAACACAGGCTTATCTGTTACATAAAGGTGAGTTGTACAGCTGTAGGGAGTATTATCTCCTCTGTCCCTCTATAGTCTGGTGCAGTGTGTGAGTTGTTGTACAGTTGTAGGGAGTATTATCTCCTCTGTCCCTCTATAGTCTGGTGCTGTGTGTGAGTTGTTGTACAGTTGTAGGGAGTATTATCTCCTTTGTCCCTCTATAGTCTTGCAGTGGGTGAGTTGTTGTACAGTTGTAGGGAGTATTATCTCCTCTGTCCCTCTATAGTCTGGTGCAGTGGGTGAGTTGTTGTACAGTTGTAGGGAGTATTATCTCCTCTGTCCCTCTATAGTCTGGTGCAGTGTGTGAGTTGTTGTACAGTTGTAGGGAGTATTATCTCCTCTGTCCCTCTATAGTCTGGTGCAGTGTGTGAGTTGTTGTACAGTTGTAGGGAGTATTATCTCCTCTGTCTCTCTATAGTCTGGTGCAGTGGGTGAGCAGGAGTGTCTCTGATGGAGGACAGTTTGTCCAGTGTCCTCCTCCTTGTCCACTGTCCAAATGTCTCCAGCTCACAGCCGATCACGTGACCAGCTTTACGGATCAAATTTGGATACTGTTTTGGTTATTTATACTGCTATGCAAATACTAATACGTGGACATTCTAAGGACAGGCAAATAGGACTATAGGAGGATGGAAGGGCATCTGACACTCTGGTATGCATGGGGACGCATCTAACACAAGAGACAAAGGGGAACGGGAGGTCACACCACAGGGATATAGGAGGACTGAATGGGAGGGCATCTGACACACAGGGATATAGGAGGACTGAATGGGAGGGCATCTGACACACAGGACACACTATCTGAGTAGCAGGGACATGTGGGCTGGATCAGGACCAGAGGGACATGAGTGAACTTCTCAGATGTCTGTGTGCAAACATTACACTGACCCCGAACAGATTAAGATCAGAGCGAAGAACCAGAGAGGGCCAGAATGAGGCCGGGTTTAGGCCGGGTTTAGACCTGGTTTAGACCTGGTTTAGTCCTGGTTTAGACCTGGATTAGTCCTGGTTTAGTCCTGGTTTGGCCCTGGTTTAATCCTGGTTTAGACCTGGTTTGGCCCTGGTTTAGTTCTGGTTTAATAATGAGTTAGACCT
The DNA here is from genome assembly GCA_029959045.1 of Taenioides sp. WSHXM2023. Taxonomy (NCBI): domain Eukaryota; kingdom Metazoa; phylum Chordata; class Actinopteri; order Gobiiformes; family Gobiidae; genus Taenioides; species Taenioides sp. WSHXM2023. The sequence goes on along the minus strand of CM057095.1, from coordinate 11,039,778 downwards.
GGTTTAGTCCTGGTTTGGCCCTGATTTAGTCCTGGTTTAGACCTGGTTTAGACCTGGTTTGGCCCTGGTTTAGTTCTGGTTTAATGATGAATTAGTCCTGGTTTGGTCCTGATTTGGTTTTGGTTTAGTCCTGCTTTAGTCCTGGTTTGGTCTTGGTGTAGTTCCGGTTTAGTCCTGGTATACTTTTGCTTTAGTCCTGGTTTAGTAATAAGTTAGTCCTGGTTAAGTCCTGGTTTAGTCCTGCTTTAGTCCTGGTTTGGTCCTGGTGTAGTTCCGGTTTAGTCCTTGTTTAGTTCTGGTTTAATCCTGGTTTAGTGCTGTGTAGTTCCGGTTTAGTTCTGCTTTAGTCCTGGTTTAGTCCTGCTTTAGTCCTGGTTTGGTCTGGTGTTGTTCCGGTTTAGTCTCGGTTTAGTCCTTGTTTAGTCCTTGTTTAGTCCTGGTTTAGTCCTGCTTTAGTCCTGCTTTAGTCCTGCTTTAGTCCTGGTATACTTTTTTTTTAGTCCTGGTTTAGTCCTGCTTTAGTCCTGGTTTAGTCCTGGTTTGGTCCTGGTGTAGTTCCGGTTTAGTCCCGGTTTAGTTCTGGTTTAGTCCTGGTTTAGTCCTGGTTTAGTCCTGGTTTGGTCCTGGTGTAGTTCCGGTTTAGTTCTGGTTTAGTCCTGCTTTAATCCTGGTTTTGCATATTTAGGCTGAGCTCTTCTCTCAAACAGCCTGTTCCACCTTGTGATGTCATGTCATACATTAAGTGCTCCACTGTGTTTTTAAACTCCACACACCTTCCCTAGAATAATTTGGATAATTTCAGCCCTGGAATTGCCAATCTCCACTGAACTAAAGCTAAAAGGAGCTGTTCACTTGAAAACTACCACTTCATGACATCACAAGGAGCATTTTGAGCTTTGGGGATGTAAACAGACTAATAATAAAGGGTAATTCAAACATGTGAATGAAACAAAACACAACTCCAGGTCTGTTTTTGAGGAGAAAACAACATTATAACATGACTTAAACCTCACAGGAGTTTTGTGAATTATTGGACCTTTAATGTAGAGTTTCGCCATTAGATTCATATGAAATCACGTTAGAATAAACTCACGTAACATGGACACAAAGACGGATTTTTAAATGCAGGTGATGTGTGAAATCCCGACCTATTTCTATGAAACATCTTTAATTACAGCCTGAAGGACAGAGGGAGCAGATCCAGACTGAGGGCCAAATGGTGCAGGTGAGCGCAGGTAAACAGGGCAGGTAAGTGTGGTATGTTTGTATAAAGTGTGGGCGAGGCTGATGAAGTGTTACATTTCATATTTTTATATGTTGTACAATGAGATATTGCAACAGGAGGTGTCTCGTCCTTATTCAGACCTGGTTCAGTTCTAGATTAGACTACAAATTTCTTCATTAATTTCACCCACTGCTTATTGAGGCTAGCAGTAATATCAGTGAGTCATGGATAAGAACAGGAAAGACACTCCCCTTATTTCCATGGAGCAGCGGTCCCCAACCTTTTTTGCGCCACGGACCGGTTTAATGTCAGTATTTTCACAGACTGGCTCACTCCGCCCAAAACAAATGTTGACGCGCTCTATTCAGGACGTGTACAATTGAGGACCGGGGGTGGGGGGGGGTAAGTTATTTATTCTTTCTTTCACTTTTTGGGAAATGAAACTGCCCGTGTTCGGCTGACAGGGCTTTTGTAGGGATTTTCTGGTGTTTTTCATCAAAGCACCTAAAAAACAGCTTTGTTCGAGTTAGCCTAGCCCCGCTCTGAGCCCATGCTCGCTCCACTCTAGCAGCTCTCGCTCTGATTGGTCAGAAGTGCACGTTTCACATGTTTCGCGTCAGGAAGTAATGTGGAAGTAAAAATCCTTTTTGGCGCGATGCTTCAATGAACACAGGCCACTGAAAACAATACGACGCCATCTTGGGTTAATAATAATAATAATAATAATAATAATAATAATAATAATAATAATAATGCATCAGTTTTATATAGCGCTTTTCTGGACACTCAAAAACACTTTACAGATCATTATTCACTCACTCCACACTTGGTGGTGGTAAACTACTATTGTAGCCACAGCTGCCCTGGGGCAGACTGACAGAAGCAAGGCTGCCAGTCTGCGCCATCAGCCCCTCCGACCACCACCATCACTCACTCACACACCACTTTCAAACTAGGCAATGTGGGTAAAGTGCCTTGCCTGAGGACACAACCATCACCTGATTTTCCGCAGTCTCCCATCCAAGTCGTAACCAGGCCCGGCCCTGCTGAGCTTCTGAGATCTGACGGGATCAGACTTTGACAAGCTGGTATGGCCACAAGGGCTCACCTTCCAGATTTTATTATAGCTCCATGGAGCCAATTTGGAGCCAAGTTCCATGTTTGGAATTTCGACCACGAGCATCATAGGAACCAAAGAGCCAATCAGGAGCAACTCTGGTTTAGCAGAGAGTGGGCGCTTTATTGGCAGCGACTTTGTTAAAAGAAGTCGTCTGATTTGTCTGTTATTAATGTTCATATCTTAATTTATGGACAGAAGAGAAAAAAAAAAAAAAAAAAAAAAAAAAAAACTCAAGGATCATGTAGAGCAGGTTAATACGAAGATTTGAAGACCAAAATGACGAAGCTCACAGCAGCAGTTACAGAGAGCGGAGCAACAGATGTGATTCGAAATGATAAAATTCAGCTTTAAATTATTTTTAAAGAATATTGATCTAAAATGCAGCAAAAAATCTGTAAGTAATAATATTTTGGTTGGGGGTCCGCCACCTGCTTGTTTCTATGGATACCTCATTGCTCTGCCTGGAATGTTCCACAGTGTGACATTAAACAGCTCCACTTTACATTTATTCAATTACAGGTGGTTTTATAGCTCAAAAATACCTAGAAGAACGGGCATTTTTAATCTTCGCCACAGATCTAACCTGTAACTTGGGCTGGTTTGGTCTCCATGAAGATAGAAATGTTTAATGCCACACTGTGAAACATTCCAAACAAAGCAATAACATCTCCATGAAGAAAAGCATTTGACAGACCCTCCACCAAAAAAGTTACACAATGCACCTTTAAGTCGAATTTTGGAAGCAGTACTTTTTGGTAGCTGTACTTTTACTTGAGTACAAATGTGTAGTGTTCAGTTTTGTATAATTTTTTGTATATTTATGGAGAATTGTCGGCTTGTGAGCGGAGCTTTGCACAAAATCTTACATCTAACCGTAAAGAGGGTTTGAATAGGGCCCTGGAGAGATCGCTAAATTACTCAGACATTCAAGGAGGACTTTAAAACCTCTACAGGCATGTTTTTGATGAGAGAACAACATTATAACATGGTAGACAGCTCAATAAAGTTGATTTTGCGTAATTAATAATAATAATAAATAATTAATAATAAAGGTTTACTTAAACATGTGTGAATGAAACAACAAAACACAACTCCAGGTCTGTTTTTAAGGAGTTCACAAGAATCCATTTTGTTTTCCATTACTCAGAAAGTGTCTGGGAGCGTTTATTCGTGTCCGCTGCTCTCTCCATTAGCGTTTTGTCATGTGTTTTTTTAACCGTCTGTGTTGATTTTATTCCCTCTGGACGATGTGTCATGGTCAGGAGAGGTCACGTCCGCCCTGACCACAGCACGGGGATGTTTTTATGCTTCAGTGCAGATATTACTCAGCTCAGACTTAAAGTTGCACTGTGTAACTTTTCGTTTTGGGGTCCATCGCCTGTTTGTTTCTATGGATACGTCATTGCTCTGCCTGGAATTTTCCACATTATGACATTAAACAGCTCTGCTTTACATTTATTCAAAAACAGGCATTCTGACTGTGAGCGGGGTTGCTTCTCCACAGATCTGACCTGTGACTTGGTCTGGTTTGGTCTCCATGAAGACAGAAAGGTCTAATGCCATATTGTGAAACATTTCAGACAAAGCAATAACATCTCTACCATGAGCACTTGGTTCCGGCTCTTTGAAGTGAATGACGGGAGCCGGCTTCTCGTGGGGAGCCGATTTAGTTTTTTTAGAGTGCCTTTTTAGTTTTTTTCCTCCGCTTTTTTTTTTTTTTTTGTGTGTGTGTGAAAGCCGCACGTGATTGGTCAAGATGTGCGGCGGCATTTGCGTGTCCTGAGCAGAAGGGGAAGGGGTTACAGACACACACACATTAACACACATTTAACACACATTTAGTCATTTAATATTTAATATCCATGACACGCACGACACGAGGGAGGGAGAAGAGAGACCGATGGAGAGCAAGCGAGCGGGAAAGAGAGAAAACAACGAACGGTGAGAAAATAAAGCCATATAAAGGATAAACTTTTGATGTCATATATGTTTTTTTTAGCAATTCATTTTAAACACAGGTTTGCATTATTTTTGGTGATAAATTAATTTAAAAAGCAGAAAATCTGAGGAGCCATTTGGGAGCTGAAAGAGCCAGCTCTTTATAGTAAGCGGAGCCAAAAGAGCTGGCTCTCCAAAAAGAGCTAAAATTCCCATCACTATCGGACAGATCACAGGCTCCTGAAAATGTGCTTTTTAAATCCATTTTGTATTTTGTGTTTGATCATTTGTGCGTTGTGTCACCATGGTAACTCCTGAACATCTCAGCACACACATACATGTAGAAGACCTCCAGAGTGATGTCACTGCAAAGTATCAAAAGAACATGTGGAATCTTAGCGCTGGAGCAGTACATGAGCTGACCACTGGGGGCAGTAGTGAACACAGGTCGATACTGGAAGTTTTTTTTTAAATGACTAGAACAGCTGCGAAACAAATAAATGCTTCTCTCACCTCATTTTTTCTTGACTCTTTTCCAACAGATGTGACGTTGCTCTTTTTTGTCCTTTTTGGTCAATTCTCAGGCTGACTTTTAGCGCCCTCTGGTGGTGGTTTAACAGAGGGCGCTTGGAACACACCGATCTGTTTTTGTAGCAGAAATGAGCCTTAAAAGGGCCCATATGTTTCCTGATTTATGTAATAATGTGGTTCCCTCCTCAAAAACAGACCTGGAGTTGTGTTTTGTTTCATTCACACGTTTGAGTAACTCTTTATTATTAGTCTGTCTACATCTCCAAAGCTCAAAATGCTCTGTTCCACCTTATGATGTCATGAAGTGGTAGTTTTCAAGTGAACAGCTCCTTTCACCTTCAGTAGCGATCGGCAATTTCAGGGCTGAAATGATCAAAATGATTCTAGTGAAGGTGTGTGGAGTTTAAAAACATAGTGGAGCACTTCCTGTATTGTGACATGACATCACAAGGTGGAACAGAGTGTTTTCTGTTTGAGAGAAGAACTCAAACTAAAAATATGCATGTGTGAATGAAACAAAACACAACTCAAGATCAGAAAATAGGACCCTTTAAACATGCTTTTGAAAGGTAATGTCTTTTAAGTGATGAAAAACAAAACTAAAAATGATCTCTGAAGTTGTTGAAAAGATCAGAAAAAAAAAATATTTTAACATCTTTATTTTGTTTTGGTTCAAAGTGCCAGATAAATAGCTTAATTGCGTGTTATTTGTCCCTGCATTTTGGATCGAAATTTCCATATTGTTGACAAAAAGGGGCTCTTTTAGTGTTTTTCATAGAGAGATATGCAAACATGTGAATTTGGTTAGCAAATTTTTACAGACCTCTTCTTCTGTGCACCGTGCGACTTTTGGAGCTTTCTACCCTGGTATAATTAGAGATAGAACGATGTTATTAGTTGGTCGATATTTGCATTTTTCATGAGCCTTCAGTCTCCAGCACAGGTCCATGTTTTGCTTCGACCAACCAGCTACTTAAAGACGACGCAGAAAACTTTATTAGAACACTTTACGATGAAGAGGACAATGTACAAAATGCGACTCCACAGCTCTCTGATGCGCTTTGTAGTAAAACAGGTTTGTGGGTGAGTTCGTACTAGTTTCAAATCACACCACTGAGGCAAAAAAATCAAAATCGGCCCTAAATAGAGCTGATCGGCTTTTCTGGATTCTAAACGATTGGTTTCGGCATCGGTCATGAAGAAAAAAACAACTACTGTATATTGGTTGATCTCTACTTCTAACATTGTTCCTCATCAAAAACGTGTCTTTAGATGTCAACCATGCATGTTTGAGTAATCTAGCAATCTCTCCCAGGTCCTATTCAAACCTTTCTTACGGTTAGCTGTAAGATTCTGTGCAAGGCTCCGCCCATAAGCCTACGTCACTTATGCTCCCACATGACAATTCTGCATAAATATATAAAAACACATGATACAAAACTGTGCACAGCAACTTGACAAACCTGATGTGATGAGTGTTGTATGTTGAGATCGTGCTCTGAAGGGGGGGTGACTTAGCATAGAGCAGAGAGTAAAAGAGAGTAGGAACTCAGAGGTTGAAGTTGTTTTTGGCAAATATAACATTTTCAAAACAATAGGTAACACGGTGATCTAAATATGTTTTGTGTTACGGTTTATACCCCACAGAAGTGTAATACCCCCAGTATAAATCCATACATCCCTCACTTTTCCTTCTCTCCCTCTCTTTATTAGCCCTCTCTTCTTCCAACGCCTCACCTTCCGTCTCTCATCTCTCATGCTATTGACCGCTGGCTCGCTGGGCTCTTCATTAGCGGCGCTGTAGCTAATTGTCCGGCTCAAACCTGACATTGACGAGAGCGAGCATGAATTACCCACCGCGCAGCACACTGGCACATTTAACACCTAAAGAGCTGCGGTGTGCGTGTGTGCTCGCCGTCTGAGTGAGCTGACATTTCACAAAGCAGTGGGAGTGTAAATGAGCGGGTGGGCGGGGTCTAGTGGAGCTTTGGAGGTGACTGGCAGAGTGGCAGAGTCAGTGGCAGAGTGGTTAGCTTGGCAGAAAAGGATTGTGGGTTCTGTGTGGAGCTTGCAAGTTCTGCTTGTGTCGTGACGGGGTTCTTCACTTTAGTCTCTTATAAAGAAATATATAGAGGTTAGTCCTGGTTTAGATCTGGTTTGGACCTGAGTCAGTCTTAAGTTTGAAAGTTAAGGTGTAGTCCTAGCTTTTACCTGGTTTAGTCCTGCTTATTTTCCAGTTTTAGACATAATTTAGTCCTAGTTTTGCCCTGTTTTAGTCTTGGTTTAGATCTGGTTTGGACCTGAATTAGTCATAAGTTAGAGAGTTAAGGGTTAGTCCTAGTTTTTACCAGGTTTTCCAGTTTTAGACATAATTTAGTCCTAGTTTTGCTCTGTTTTAATCCTGGTTTAGACTTAGTATATTTCTAATTTAGACCTGGTTTAGTTTAGCCCTGGTTTAGTCTTGGTTTAAACCTGGTTTAGTCATGGTTTAGATATTATTTTGTACTATATTTTTGTCACGTCTTGACTTGGTTTAGTCCTATTATAGACTTGATTTTGTCCTGCTTTAGACCTGTTTTAGACTTGGGTTAGTCCTAAATTAGACACTTTTTATCCCTGGTTTATAAATGGTTTAGTCCTAGTTTTGACCTGGTTCAGTCCTTCACTTTTAGTCTTGTTTTAGTGATGGTTTAGTTTTAGTTTAGTCATGGTTCCGTACGGGTTTAGTCCTGGTTCAGTACTGGTTTAGTCTCAGTTTAGTCATGTTGTCATCGTGGTTTAGTCCTGGTTTTGTCTTGGTTTAGTCCTGCCTTAATCCTGGTTCAGTTCTCCATATTGCGATGAAGCAGTGAAATAAATGAGCTCTCAGTGCGTCCTCAGATTAAATTGTGGGGACCAAAACTGTACTCACACTCACATCATGGGGACCTCCATCACTTATAGGGACAAAAATTAGGTCCCCACAATGCAAACCTTTTATTATTAGATCAATGACATGGTTTAAAGTTCAGATACAGGTTAAAATGTGTTAAGGTTTGGGTTTAGGTTAATGTTAATGAGGCTGGTGTGGTCTAAAAGGTATCCACACTTCAAACTCCGCCCCTTCAGCCAGGTGTGATGTCACCAACTACTTGAAATCGCAGAGGCCACTGAAGGCAGCACAAACTTTAGACGTTTTTGACCTGAAAGCTGCAAATTTACCAAGTTTGCACATCCATTTTCCTTGTCACATCAAATCTGCTCAAATCCACATCAAATATTCTTTTTAGTTACCCAGTTATTACTTTTTACAGTGTGATGTCCCCAAAAGCTTGTAAACCCAGCGTGAGTGTGCGAGTGTGTGACATTCAGGAAGTGTCCGGGTCGTTAGTGAGTGGGTGGGCGGGGCCATTAGCGCAGCGGCAGTGGAGTTGGTAATTATAAGAGGCTTTAAAGGAGACAGACATTTGCCTCATTTGCAAACTGGAGCGCGGCCAAAAGACAGCTCGACTGTGCTAATGCTAATCGAGAAATAAAAGCGACCACATCACTGCTACACTTTTTTTTTTTTTTTTTTACAAAACTTTAAATCAAGAGCTATATTAACTACTCAATCACATTATTAAAAAAAAAAAAAACTACTCAGAGATAGGCTTGTGAATCACTGAAGTCTCCATAGAATACATTTCTGTTCCGTGTATCATTTTGCTGATCATAATATGCACTTTTTCCACAAATGTGCAGCAATGTGCCTGTAAATGAAGTTTACAATGAACAAAATGTAAAATAATTTATAATTATTAATATTAATAATAAAGAATGTTTATTAGAAAATACCAGAAGAAAACTGACATAACATGATTGTTCAAAAGCTTTTCATTATATTAGTGTACATAGTATAAAAATGCCTCAAAAGTGTCTCAAAGCTATAAACTGTATATGTATATGTATATGTATATGTATATGTATATGTATAAATGACCAATCAGCTGGCCCTTTTCCCTGAGGTCGCACCTGCTAGCGTTAGGAAAGTGTTTGATTGACTGCGCTGCTAAGCGGTGGGATGTTATGGGAAGAATCCCCCCCAAAAAACAGGCTTTGCTAGTGTGAATACTTTTTATTACAAAAACAGACTCTAAGCCCATTACAGACAGAGGCTCCTGGCGCCTCGAAGCCAATCAAAGGAGAACACATTCGAACAAACGCTTTGCCCACATATATACATATATGTCTATAGGACATCCCACTGTAATCTGACTACTTCTATATGTCCAAGATATAGACTTAAATATTTCCAGATGTTATTAGAGTTAGGAGTCTCTCGGCCCATCATGACAGATCAGAATGCAAAGGCCTCATAACTTCCTTAAAAGAGCTGTTTGGTTCTCAAGGTTCAAAAGGTAAAGCAGATACTACAGCGGGAAGGGGCGTTACCATCTACAGCCTCGTTCCTGATTGGTTCTTTGGTTGATATGGTACTCTAAATTTGCCCTTATAACTGCTAACCTCGTGAGCTTCATTTGACTGGAGCTGAATACTATGGTTGACGCCACACTCCCTTAGAGCACTTCTTTATACATTCTGTGCTCAAGAATAGCATTAGCATTGAGACAAAAAGAGCTCTCTTTATAAACACACAGGTGAAATATTCATATTATCTGTTTTGTTTTTAACCTCCTGTCAGTGACACCCACAACTCACCGTCCACTGACTTATCTCTAATTATCTAGTCTGAGTTATCGTATTTATTCATTTTAGCATGACTCTGCATAGAGATATAATTGGACAAGAAGTAGTTATGCACAGAGCTTTTGCTGGTATCTGAGAAAAACAACAAAATCACATTTAAAGGCCCATTTTATGCTTTTTTCTGATCTAAAATATAATGTAATCCCCCTCACTCCTTACCAAAATTGATGTTTAAAGTTCAGTTTTTACCTAAACTTTAGATTCTTTGACATTCAAGGCATGAATTACAAAAAAATGAATAAATCTTGAGGTTTTTATTACAAATACTGAACTCAAGACCTAACTCAACCAATATTAACTTGTTCTTGTACTTAACTTTTTTTTGGTAAAACAAAATAAATAGTAAATTGTGACAGTTATACAATAATACAAATTAAATAACTAAAATACTATAATTAGACCTAAGAAACTACTAAAGGTACAACACGGCAGCTAAATGAAATAATGAAACGGCATTAGTCTATTTGATGCAGACTTGCATGCCCTATCACAGGGGTGTCCAAACTTTTTTCATCAAGGGCCACATATCTAAACACAGATGAAGCAGAGGGCCGATCGAGGGCCACAGACTGGGGCTCAGTACAGTGAATAATTGAAATATGCATATTTAACATGTTAGAATGAGCTATCAGTCCTTTATTCATGCAAAGATCCACAAAACCACACAATAAATATTAAATATTGTCTTATCAAGGTAGATTTTCAAAAAACTTGCAGCCAAAACTGCTCAAGGTAATTTGGGCCAATTCACCTGGAAGCCTGAGGGCCAAGAAAAATTTGTCTGAGGGCCGCATTTGGCCCGCGGGCCATAGTTTGGACATGTCTGTCCTATCAGAACACCTCATTTTTGTGGCTTTCTGAAAAATAACTCAAGTGCCCCATCATAAGGGACCTCCTTGGGTTCCGGTCCGTTTATTGCACGGGGGGAGCCCGGGCCAGGCTACTCCCAGACCGCGCCGGGCTTCGTTGCGGTTTCGAGTGTTGGGACGGGCCCGGAGGTGTGCCCGCATAAACCGTCAGGTGACCGCAGGCGAAAGGACTGGCACAGAGAGAGCTTCACGCCCCATGAGGCTAAACACAGCCGTCGCCCGATCGCACTTGGACTCCCACCTCTCTCTCTCTTTCTCTGTGCGTGTGAGCGAGAATGACAGAATCGAGTTGAAAAAAACAAAAAAAAAGAGGCAGAATCAATTTGTGGCACTCGGTTTTCATTCTGCGCCACAGATTGGTCTGTGTATGAGAAACACTGAGCATTTTGAGCATTGGGGATGTACACAGCCTAATAATGCAGGGTTACTCAAACACGTGTGAATGAAACAAAACACAACCCCAGGTGTTTTTGAGGAGGGAACAACATTAGAACATGGCTTGAATCTCACAAGAGTCAATGTAGAGTAATATAGAACATTTAAATTTAAGATTTTTGTGAAATGCAAAGTCTGAAGTATCCATAAGCACGTCTAAATCCTGCATACGACATAACCGTTGGAGCTGGGCCTCATATCTGCTGACAGGGCTTGACAATAGCCTCTGTATTAAACCATTGCGCTCGTGCCATGTTGTTTATAATGGAATTTTGATGGTCCAATGGAACGGTCTATTTGCTGGAGCAGTGTATTTGCTGGTGCCTGTCATGTGTCTATCCGAACACATAAACTATAATTATGATGTGTGCCCTGTTCTCCGGGGGTGCCTTTCACTCCCTCGCGTCTCCCCGAGCTGCCTGTTCATTCAAACGTCTCCGCGTTAAGTCAGTTAACCTTTAAGAACCAGACCTCCTCCTCCCTCTCTTTCACCTCTCGCTCTCTTCCTCCTGTTCTTTGTCGCCTTTCCTCTCTCTCTCTCTCTGCTCCAGTCTTCTCTTTTTCTCTCTGTTTTTCTCCTTTTCCCTTTTCTTTTTTGTCTCTCTTTCTCTCCTCCATTGTCTCTCATCTTCTTTCCCTTTCACTCTCCTTTCTCTTCATTCTTCATCTCTCTCTTTTTCTCCTTTTCTTTATTGTCTCCCACCCTCTTTCGCTCTCACTCTTTCACTTTCTCTCTATACATCCCCTTGGTGTTTCTCTCTCTCTTTCTTCCTTTTCTCCATTGACTCTCATCCTCTTTCTCTCTCACTCTCCTTTTTCTCCGTTCCTCCTTTGTTTTTATTGCCAACTCTCTCCATCGCCATCTTTTTCTCCCCATTCTCTTTCTCCTCTTTGTTTCCCGTTGCTTCTCTCCTTTCTCTCTCTCTGTCCTCCTCTTTTTATTTCTCTCATACTCTCCCTCTCTCCATTCCCTCTACCTTTTCTCTCTCTCCACTACTCTCTCTCCCTCTTTCTTCCTTCTCTCTTGGCTTTCATCTATCTTCCTCTCCTTTCTGTCTGTTCTTGTGTCCTCCCCTCCTTTCTCTCTCTCCTTACCTTTTTCTTAATCCACCCTTTTCCTTTCTGTCTGTCTTGTTTCTCTCTCTACCATGCGCTCTCCCTCCTCCATTCTCATCCTTGTCATCCTTTCTTTTCTGTCTCTCTTCCTCTTCCTTCCTCCCTTACTATTTTGTTCTATTAATTCTTTCTCTCACTCTCTGCCCTCTCTCTTTGTCTCTCTTTCACTCCCTCCATTGTCTCCTTCTGTTTTTTCTCTCCCCCTCTCTATAACCCACTCTCTTTTCCTCTCTCTCCATTCTCTCCCCCTCTCTTCCTCTCCCTCTCTCTCATTTCCTTTCACGTAATTGCGAGTGCTTTTGAAAAGGTTAGCGCCGGAGACCATGATACAGTAGATGGGCACATACACGCACACACATACACGCGCACACACACACACGCACGCATGCGCACACACGCATGCGCACGCACACACGCACGCACGCACACACACACACACACAAGTTTAAACTCAAATACATAATCCCTTTTTAAAGCGTCTGTGCCTGACTTTTTTCCCATGTACTATGTAGTATTTGTGGTATGTGCCTTGCCCCAGTACACAGGTCAAAATAAGTCCGCTGTGTACTTTCTGCATCTAATTATACAGTGATTTATCGCGTGATAATCAGGAAGTGTGTGTTAGCATTCTAATCGTAACAACAAAACCCCACTCTGGTCTTTAAAAGTCGTGAAAAGTGCTTTATAAACTCATCACGGTGATTAATTACGGTTGGTTTTATATGTTTTTAAGACAGTAAAAATCATCTACAGCGCCTTTAGTTTTGTTTAATTGCTCCTCCAGGTTTTTAAAGTCCATACATCTTCTCATTTCGGCTATTAAGATGTCTGCACTACAGCTAATGAACTTATAAACTAGCTTTGTTATTTGCACTTTGAGCAGATGGAGTCCTTAAGGAGACATACTTTACTAAATGGACTTTTTTGAGGTTTTAAGTATATTATAATGGTTTTCTCTTGTTTATTTGCAACGACTGTTTTTGGTACAATTGAAAAAAATCCACTGCTCCCTACAGAGCGCCGTATGGATCCACAGGGGGCGCTGTCAGCATGGTCCAGCAGAGCGGCACATTGTCGTGGTGATAGGGAGTCAAGTCATAAAATAATCGGGTACAGTTACTTTAGGTCGTTTTAAATCAATATTGTGCTAAAAAATGAACTAAATGACCAGAAAAAGCATAATATAATCAAAAACAGACCCGGAGTTGTGTTTTGTTTCATTCACACAAGCTCAATACACAAACCCGGCATATTTAGAGTTCTTCTCTCAAACAAAAAAACACTCCACCTCCACCACCTTGTGATGCCATGTGGTAACACAGGAAGTGCTTTTTTAAACTCCGTACACCTTCACTAGAAATTTGTATAATTTTAGCCCTGGAATTGCCAATCTCTACTGTGCTAAATGTAAAAGGAGCTGCTGAAAATCGTGAAAACTACCACTTCATGACATCACAAGGTGGAACAGAGCATTTTGAGCTTTGGAGATGTAAACAGACTAATAATAAAGGATTACTCAAACGTGTGAATGAAACAAAACACAACTCCAGGTCTGTTTTTGAGGAGGTAACAACATTATAACACGACTTAAAGCGCACAAGAGTCAATTTTGCGTAATACAAGACCTTGAAGCTTGTACAAGTCCGTCACATGACTCAAACATGCACAAATGACACAGAAAACCACTTCAGGCGTGGTTTTGATGAGGGAACAGTGTTATAACCATAGACTGTATAAAAAGTGGACAAATCGAGTGAGACGTTGCCCATAGCGTTCAGCACCAGCCAAATGAAGCTCACAGAGGCTAGCAGTTAGACTTAGACAAACTTTATTGATCCACAAGGGAAATTATTTTATAGTTATTATTTATTATTTTATTTTTAGTTATAAGAGCTGAGTTCCATATTAGGAAAAGGACATTTTTTAATGGACAAAATCATGTAGGATCATGTAGAGCGGGTCAATATAAACATTTTAAGACCAAAACAGCAGCTCACAGCAGCTTTACAGAGAGAAGGGTGATGATTTTTCAATGTAAAATCAATGGGAGCCAGAGTTGATGGACCCAGAAGTGCCCCCATGCTCACTTCCTATTTGGAACACAGTGGCTAGTGGGTTAGCTATGTCCGTTTATGCACAGTTTATGGTTATAACATGGTAAAAAGCTCCAGAAGGTTGATTTAGCGCAAACTCCACACACAGATGGTACATTGTGCGTTGTTCCATACATGAGTGAACACATCTGCGCAGGCTTCACTGTCCCACCACATCTGGACATCTCCACGGACTGTTTGGAGACTTCTACGCCATGAGTCCAGTGCAGATGTAATGCTGTCTGACACACAGGCTAATGCGGTTTCACCATGACAGATCGTTCTACTGAACCAAAATGTCGAACAGTTATTGACGCCGTATTGTGATGTGTTTAGAAGAGATTTGAAACATTTTAAATGTTCTATATTACACAAAATGTCTTAATTGTGAGCTTTAAGCCATGTTTACAGTGTGTTTATCTCCTGAAAAACAGACCTGGAGTTGTGTTTTGTTTCATTCACACATGTTTGAGTAACTTTATTATTAATCTGTAAATGCTCTGGTCCACCTTATGATGTCATGAAGCAGTAATTTTCAAGTTAGCTTTACTTTACTTCAGTAGAGACTGGCAATTCAATCGCTGAAATGATGCAAGTGACTCTAGGGGAACATGTACTTGGTTTAAAAACACAGTGGAGCCTATAGTACCACGTGACATCACAAAGTGCAACAGGGTGTTTTCTGTTTGAGAGAAGAACTCATCCTAAATCTGCAGGGTTTGTGTGTTAAACATGTGTGAATGAAACAAAACACAACTCCAGGTCTGATTATGACAAGTCTGTTTTTCACACAAAACACCACTGACCATGGAAAAGGTGCTACTTCCAAACACATTTAGCTTTTTACAATTTGTCTTAATCGAAGAAAAGTTTTCTAGACACTCGACAAAGATACATTTTGTACTTTCTTAGTTCTCAGAGTTGTAGTGCTGACTGCTGAATGCTGTTTGTGAGTTTTGGAACATGGTGAATAAGTCACCCTCATGTGCTGCTCCTCTGGGACCCGTTCCTGAGGGAAACAGAGGCGCTGGCTCACAAATCATTTCACACAAACTCCTCGAAATATTCACCCTCTCCTGCGTTCTCCTTCTCTTTGCGCTTACTCTCCCTCCCTCCTTCTTTCTTGTGCAGTGGCAGAGCTGCTTTAAAGTCTATTCTCTGAGCCAAAGGGGCAGTGCAGAGACCTGAGTACAGGACGCATCTGCTTGGACTTCCTGGTTCTGGTCAGGACTCGAGCTGCAGTGTTCTGATGTTCTGGATGTACTGCAGCTGTCTGACAGTGAGAGGCCGTTACATGAGTCCTACTGGAGACACACGTGAAGAAGAAGTCGCTCCAAGTCTGCTCTAGACAGTATATTTTAGATTTTTGTTAGTTTTCACACCACATTCATACTAGGCCAGGGGTCCCCAACCTGTAGCTCAGGAGCTGCCAGAAGCTCTCCAGCCCCTTCCAGGCAGCTTGCCTAAGGATTTCTGAATTATATGTTGTGCTGAATAATTAAAAATGGTATTTTTGTAAATGTTTCATTCTGATGCCTGACTTTAATAACTGGAGAATGGTTTATGTGTCATAGGCATCTAACTGTTTCTTATCTAAGGCGAGAAAATGTACTCATTTTCTTGCGACGGCTAAAACGAGTAGCTCTCTGGCGTTTTCGTTTTGTAAAAGTAGCTCACTGGAGGAAAAAGGCAATGTGGGGGAAGAGTCTTGCCTAAGGACACAACAGCAACAAGTGTTTGCCACTGCTTCCCCACTCCGGTACCTGGTATTCCCAGTGGACTCCCATCCAAGTACAATCAGACAAGCTCAGGCAATCTCAAGGTGCGCGTTGGCTGCATCATGAATATTTGATTTTTAGATTTGTTTTATATTATGAATTCACCCTTTCCCTCATATCCCTCCCTCTCTCTGCTCTCTGTTGGACGCTGATGACTCCTGCTACAGCGCACTAGCTTTAGCGTTCGCGTCCTGTCGCGCAAACCTGTAATTTTTACGCGCGGAGCCCTGCAGGCGCTTAGCTGCTAATGACAGCGGGTTAGCACGCTGAGATCCGCGCCTTATCAAATTAACTCTGTGATACAGTGTAGAGCCTGGCTAATTTTAGAGCGGCGGGAGAGGAGCGCGCTCAGTGGACAGGGAAACAGAGCGCAGCGGGGGGCTTGATTCAGAAAATGGAAGCCGGACAAGATCAACATTATGAGAATTCAATAATGTCTTAAAGGGCTCATAATCGTATAGATACAAACAAAGGCTAAGTTTTGTTTTCATTGTCTTTGGAAATACCAGGAGAAGTTGTGCATTCTCGTGCTGCTTATTTTGAAGTTTTCAGGCGTCATGTCCGCCACCTGCTTGTTTCCATGGAGATGATAGTTTTGGTTAAATGTTCCACAGTATGCATGGCAAAATTGACTCTTGTGAGATTTTAGCCGTGTTAGAATGTTGTTACCTCCTCAAAAACAGACCTGTGTTTTGTTTCATTCGCACAAGTTTGAGTAACACTTTATTATTAGGCTGTCTATATCTTCAAAGCTCAAAATGCTCTGTTGCACCTTATGATGTCATGTAGCGGTAGTTTTCAAGATAACAGCTCTTTTTTACCTTTAGTTCAGTCGAGATTGGCAATTCCCGGGCTGAAATTATCCAAATTATTTTAGTGAAGGTGTGTGGAGTTGTGTGAAACAGTGGAGCACTTCCTGTATTACCACATGACATCACAATATGGGCCCTTTAAACTTAGAGGTTTGTTTATCTCCTAGGAGACGAGCAGGTGGCGGCATCAGACCAAGACATAGTTTAGATAAACAACTGTTTTGAATACATGCAAGATAAGGGTAATGCCATATAGTGGAACTTTACTGGCCAAGCAAAACATCTCCAATGGTATTTTAAAGTTGCAGTAAAAGTAATGGTAATGGTAGTACTTGGAGGAGTAGTGACAGTTTGCTGTGTTGTTTAAATAATTTGTATCACTGATTAAGAAAATGAAATAGGACAATGAAGTAAGTAGAGAGCTGTGGGCGTTTGCCTGTGGCAGTGGAAACAGGAGCTGATGTTGAAATAAGTGATTAAAGATTACTTAAACTTGCACAAGTCACTTCAAATACAACTTTATATTTATTCCCTTTTGTTATTATAATATATTGTGATATGTGAGCTACTATGTCCAAGTAATGTCCCTTGTGGACCAATAAAGTTAGTGTAAACTCTGAGTGAGGAAATGTTGAGGGAACAACTAGAACATGGTTATAGTGGAAAAAGTCCATTGTTTCTCTTAAAGGCCACTACATTTTTTAACTAAGCCCTGATGAAGACCAGTCATGGTCGAAACATGTTGCTTTGGTAATTTAAATAAAGGCCTTTTAACTCTACTTTTCCTTGTGCGACTTTTACTTCTTTGGGTGATTGGATTTCATTGTGTCTGAAGTTTTGATCCTTTTTCCAAGAACGCCCCCTACCTGTGCTGCAGTCAGCAGCAAACAGACACATTTTTGTTTGTTCAACACCTTGTATCTTTTTGGTGACAGAATGTCAAGTACACAATGTACTTGTGATAAGTCGAGTGTGAGTGTGAGAGTGTGTGTGTGTGCGTGTGTGTGCGTGTGTGTGTGTGTGTGTGTGTGTGTGTGTCACTTCTTCTTTCGGTCATTTTTGCATTCTTCTCATTTCACAATACCCCCGCAGTGTTCTGACGATATCCATACTTCAGTACGAGGCCTTCAGGTAGGATTCGTTTTAGTTGATAATTCTTCTTTTCAACAGGGACCGTGTGTAAACACAATAATCTCTTTAAAGAAAAGATGCTTTACACCAGATTTATCTAAAGCTAGCTTCCATCTGCAGCCCCCGGGCAGGTTAGCAAACACAACTCAAAAGCATCCAGATATCCTTCATTTGGAAAGCACCAAGAGCTCAATCTGAGCTCTGCAAACCCAAATCTAGACACAGTAAAACATGTAACTATCACAACTTGCATGATAACGTGAACAGAACTAAAGAGTTCTGTATACATGTCAGGTATATGTACATTTTACAGTGTATACTTTTTACTTTCACTTCACTACAATTGAGACAAGTAAACTTATTTTTTATTATATGTTGTTTATATGTTTGAGACCTAGTGAAACAGCTGAGGGTTTATTTTTAACAAGTTCATAGTTTTGAGCACACAGGAAAGGAAGGAAAGAAACAACTGATTCACTTATCAAAATCACTCAGTTTGAAGCTTTATTACATCTGTGCAAAATACTTTATTTGTACATTTTCAGACAGGTTCTTTAATACTTTTACTTAAGTAACAAAATTGAGTATTTGATCCCAGGTCAATACACGGACAGAAAATCTCAAAGTATAAATATGTAGAGGTTTAAGTGGACGAACATGAGCTGCATGATCATGTGAAGAGTGTGTGTGTGTGTGTGTGTGTGTGAGTAAGGCTGTTTGGACACAAGGAGGTCCACCAGAAAAATGCTTTAAACGGCCCATATTACACTATTTATAATGTTAATGTTGTTTCCTCATCACAAACACGCCTGGAGTTGTGTTTTGTTTCATTCACACATGTTTAACACACAAATCCTGCAGATTTAGGCTGAGTTCTTCTCTCAAACAGGAAACACTGTTCTGTCATGTCGTACAAGAAGTACTCCACTGTATTTTGTAATATTTGTAATAGTATTTTGTAAATTGTAATTCCAGACACCTTCACAAGAATTATTTGGATCATTTCAGTCCTGGAATTGCCAAGCCCTACTGAACAAAACATAAGAAAAGCTGTTAACGTCAAAACTACCACTACGTGACATCACAAGGTGGAACTGAGCTCACAAAGAGTCCTTTAACATTTGAGAGAATCCTGAAAAAGCACATATGCATTTCAGAAAATGTTTGTACGGGTTTTTAGATACTCAGGAAGATTTGCGATCCAATTTCCTCTGCCCCATTATAAATAAACAGCTATAATTGTCCTGATTTTGGTGGTAATCGTTTGAATGAGGCCTGTTCAGATCCACTTAAGTATAATAATGTTGTGCTTTCCAGGCTGTAATTGGGCGGGGTTTAGTTACACAAAAACCAACAGATCTTGGCTGCGTTCCCTCTCCCCTCTGGCAGTGAGCCACAGGCCTGGTGTTGGCACGTTTTAACCCAATCGCAACACAAAATGAGCCACAATTTCTTCATCGTTGTCATTTGTTTTGACACAGATTCCATAGTGAGCACGTGCACGCTGCCCCCTGGTGACGGCCCTGTGCAGAAGGAGGCAGCGCTGGTGGTAAATGTGAAATTTTTGGAGAGATGATTTCATGATTTGGAACACAGGAGAGGTGAATGGAACAGACAAGCTCATTAAGAACAGAATGCTAAACAAAACACAAAATATTGGAAGTAAAAGAGGATGTGAGAGTTAATAGTATTTTACACGTGAATAAATTGGCCTAACCAGTGGTTTTCTTTTCTTTGGTCTCCTCGTAGAGAAATTTGGCTCAGAGCAGGGGTCAGGAGCATTAAAGGGCCCATATTGCGCTATTTTCTGATCTATGTTATAATGGTTTTTCCTCATTAAAACATACCTGAAGTTGTGTTTCCTTCCATTCACACATGTTTAACACACAAACCTGCATATTTAGGCTGAGTTCTTCTCTCAAACTGCCCTAGAATTGCCTGTTTCTACTGAAGAAAAGGTGAAAGGTGGCTGTTAACTTGAAAACTACCAGTACATGACATCACGAGGTGGAGCAGAACATTTTGAGCTTTGGAGATGTAGACAGACTAATAACAAAGGACTCAAACGTGTGAATTAAACAAAAAAATAAATAAATAAAATTATACCATGACTTAAAGCTCTCAAGAGTCAAGTTTGTGTAATATAGGACAAAAAGACATAACATAAGACAACAAAAGACATAAAAAAAATAAAATAAAATAAATAAATAAATAAATAAATACTACAGTCCCTCAGGCTCCACGCTCCTGCACAGTCAGCCCATTTATAGACTGGCGTACAAACAAGTTTTTATACCTTCCCTTACTTTTGCTTAAAGGAATCCTGTATCTCCTGTGCATGAGAGGAATGATCTGAGGGATGATCTGATGACCTTCAGAGCCTCACTTTTATATTTGAGCGGTTTCCAAAGCAGCTGACTGTTCCATACCTGAGCACAGACTATACTAGCTCTATACAGGTTCAGAATAATGTTTGGACTGAATACATAGTGGCGTATACTAGTCTTTGTGCTCTTATACTTGTTCTGATACAGCTCAAGATCATTCTAAAGTTATTCAGGAAAGGTTTGTTTCTGTCCTGTCAAGGGGACATTTTTTAGTATACCTGGTACTAATTCACTAGCAAGGATCACGCCAACAACGTAATGCGATGAAGATATTTATTAATGAATGAACGATGGATGACTGGACGAATGAGGTAGTGATGGCTGGAGTGAGACTCAAGGTGGGCCCCCTTCGTAGATGTCTTACAGCTGAAAGACACGCGAGATCGGGGGTGGCTGGGAGGGGTCGAGTTAGCCGAGACAAACTGGGATGATGGGATAGGCAGCTACAAATGGCTTCTGGGAAATTAGAGGTGTGGTTGTGGTTCGCTGTGGTTCGCCGGTGAGTAGGAGACGGCGGTTGAGGCGTGGTCCTGCTCCTGAATCTCAGTTAATCATATTAACTCCACTTTTAGTATCGATTAGTATCTGATTTTCAATACTTTTACAAACCCTAACTTGGCCTGATATGCCACCACATGCTTGTCCCCATGGAGATAGCTACGTCTAATGCCTTACTGTGTAATATTTTAGGCAAAGGTATAACATCTCCATGGAGACAAGCTATTGGCAGATCATCCACAAGAAAAGCTACGTAGGGAAGCTTTAAAGCAGACCTATTCTCCAAAATCAATGTTATAGTTGTTTTCCTTCTCACTGAGCGTCTGAAGTTATATTTGGAGTGATTCGTGCATGTTTGAGGAATCTTTGATCACTTATTTTAAAGATGCCATTTTGCAGAACAACTTCTTTCTTCTCCAGTTTTATTTTCTTCATCAATGATAGAAGTAGGATTTGGCAGCGTTGTGTAGTCACTTTGGTACAGATGAAAAAAAAATCTGCTGCTCACTAGTGTGATGTGTAGCTATCCATAGGAGTCCATGAACTTGTTTCCTTTATTGAGTCGTTTTAGATTCCGATTTAAAATATCCAAATTCGGGCAATGTGTGTGTCATAGATTTTAACTATCGAGCAGACACAAGAACAATATGTCTTCTTAAACTGTGACGTTTCAAAATGTCAACTTCAAATCTTAATGAAATCAGAATATTTTCAAATGCCAAAAACATCTACATTTCTTTATCTGTAAGTCCAGAAGCCTTACTGCTGGAGGCGCTGTGTGATTGGTGGAGCATGGTCAGTCCGGCCATGGGCACAGAACGGTAACTAGGTCTCTGCAGCTCGCCCCAGGGCAACTGTGGCATCAAAATTATCTTTCCAGCCACAGAGTCTGCCTGAGGAGTGAATGAATAATACACCTAATTATAAAAGGAAAAAAGGCACAAATGGTAGTGGGAGGAGAAGTTCTGTTTGTCTTGGTTGAGTATCTGCTACGTTACACTTTTTAATAGCCTTTGACCATTATTTCAAGTTGTTTTTAATCAATAACATATTTGGGAGTTTTGTTTCATTCATAAATGCAGTACTGTGTTTGAGTGTACCTGAAAATGCTCAGCTCCACCTTGTCACACGGTGCTCCACTGTGTTTTTAAACTCCATACACCTTCACTATAATAATTTGGATAATTTCAGCTCTGGAATTGCTCATCTCTACTGAACAAAAGGTAAAAAGGGTTACCCCTTCATTACATCATAAGGTGGAACGGATTCTTTTGAGCTTTGAAGATGAAGACAGATTAATAATAAAGGGTTATTCAAACGTGTGAATGAAACAAAACGCAACTCCAGGTATGTTTTTGAGGAGGTAATGATATTCTAACACAGTTTTAAATCTTGCAAGAGTCAAGTTTGCATAATATAGGACCTTTAACTCTGATGCTGACAGCTATTGTTTTTAACCTCATTTAAATGTCCTCAAAACACCCTAAACTAAATGGATCCTTCATCAGACTAATTAGTGCAGCGTTCAGATTTTCTAAATATGCTTAACCCTGATGCTGGAAGTAATTGTATTTAACCTCATTTAAATTCCCTCCCTACTCATGTTTACATAATTTCCGTTGTAAGACACACACACAATTACCCTAACCTGAAATATCTTCACCTGTATTAACCCAGTCTCTTAATAATGTGGTTTGTCATGACAATAAGGGCATCTGGCATAAAACTCTACCATAACACCATGATATACCCATCCTGACACATCATCATACAAAAAAAGTACTTAATTTAACCTAATAATTTAATTTCTCTCTCTTTTTCAGATTTTGAAGACCAAGAGCCTGCATTTTCGGACCAGAGCATCGTCAACTGTGTACCACCAACATATGAACTCATGGAGACCCAAAACTTTGCCAACTATTCCTTGATTCCATCTTTATAAATTTCCGTCTTTGTAAACCACATGATTGATCACACTATACCTAAGCATTTCTGCCATTGCCGATCTCCACAATGCAATGGAGAAGGCGCCACTGCTGTCCCGTTAAGATGACCTGGACATTCAAGCGCTCCCTGTTCCGGACTCACGTAGCCGGCTTGCTATCACTAGCTTTACTCTTCACGTTGTTTTTGTTTTTTAGCCATCAGGACTGGCTACCAGGACGCAACGGACCAAGGGACAACCCACTGGCGTACACGATCAGAGGATTTCGAAGTCCCAAAGTCGACGCAAGCCAGAACATCTCGTTACGAAGTTTGTTTAAGGATGCTAACGTGGCGACTAAACCTTTGCTCAACCTTAGCACGCAGCAAGCTGAGACGGGCGGAAATTCAGGTCGCGTGATGGGCCTCGGCGATGCTATGAGCGCTAACAACAGTTTACAAAAAGAAATGGACATAACGGGAAAGCTTAGTGCCCAACCGTACCGCTACATACTGAACGAGCCATTAAAATGCAAAGATAGTGCGCCGTTTCTCGTTTTACTAATTGCCGCGGAACCGGGGCAGATGGACGCCAGGAACGCCATCCGCCAAACGTGGGGTAATGAAAGTGTAGCGATGGGGGTGGTGTTCGTGCGATTGTTCCTTCTCGGGATGGGCAAAAGTTCGTTACAAAGCAGTATCGAGGAGGAATCGCGAATCCATCACGACATTATCCAACAAGACTATCAAGATACGTACTACAACCTCACCATCAAGACTCTAATGGGTATGAATTGGGTGGCAACGCATTGCCCGCACGTCTCTTACGTCATGAAAACGGACAGTGACATGTTCGTCAATACGGAATATCTCATCCAGAAGCTGCTTAAACCGGAATTACCTCCAAAGCAAAGGTATTTCACGGGGTATTTGATGCGAGGATATGCACCAAACCGAAACAAGGACAGCAAATGGTACATGCCGCCGGAACTGTACCCAAGTGAGCGTTATCCGATTTTTTGCTCAGGAACTGGTTATGTGTTTTCTGGCGATTTGGCAGGACTGATCTACCAGGCTTCACTCAGCATACGCCGGTTGCATTTGGAAGATGTTTACGTCGGAATTTGCCTCGCCAAATTACGCATAGATCCGCAACCGCCCCCGAATGAGTTTCTCTTCAACCACTGGCGGGTTCCGTATTCTAGCTGTAAGTATAGCCACCTCATCACATCGCATCAGTTTCAGCCGGGGGAATTGGTCAAGTACTGGAATCATCTGCAAATCAACAAGCACAACGCGTGTGTGAACGCAGCCAAGGAGAAGAACGGGAGATACAGACAAAGGAGGTTTCACGGAGAGCGGCCGCCATGACAAAATGTAACCATGACTACGGAAAGACGTGTAAAAGTATACGGAAAAAAGCACATTGTTTCTTTATGTGGACAGTGGATGATTAGTGGATGAAGTATTTTTTTAATTTGAAGAAATATTATGTAAGTTATGTGATATTTAAGAAAGGGATATGGGAGTTAGGTCGGGTTAGTTTATGGAGATTCAAAGTAGGTCAAATATTAAATGGAAGAAAGTGGGAAGCAGCAGACATATGCAGTAGTTACTTAGCATTCATATTTTTGACAAATTATGTGTTGATTGAATGTTATATCAAACACAACCACACAAACACACTCATACACTGGCAATGTGGGTGAAGTGTCTCGCTCAGTGGCACAACAGAAGTATATAATGCCAAAAAAGCAGGGATAAAACATCAATGGTTCAACAGTTGCACGTCAACCTTGTACAATCACTGTTGCTCATTTCCTTACTCACAAATTTATTTAAATTTCATGCCATGTTCATTTACGAAGTGAAGTGGATTCCTTACATAAAGGCATTAAAACAGTCTGGGTGGATGGAGTTGAAATCGAACCATCAACCTTCAGGTTTGTGGGTGAAAGAATCCTCCACAACTGAGCCACAGCCCTTCATTTGTATGTACTTTTATGTTTACCTTATATGTTTTATCTTTTTGTTTAATTAATGATAATTTTGTATATTACCAAATTAAACATGATTTTTTCATCCATTCATTCATCTTGTTTATTTTTGTTTAAATTTTTGTACGTGTTGTTTTAAATTTCACCCACCAAATGTAGCTTTAATATTAAATGTAGCAAAAATTGCGTCCAATGTCAATATATTTTTATAATTATGTATTTATTAGTTATTTATCAATTTATTTGTGTGTCTGTCCCCTCAAATCTACGTAAACATCCCATTATCATGAATATTAGAATTATTCCATTATAGGTCATAAATTACGCAATTATTTAGTCCATGCCAAGTTTCCTCATCAAAAATATTTGTGTCTAAATGATCAAACATCTAGAATACATGTCTTAACATTGAGGTAGTTCAAATGAGGTTAAAAACAACAGCTGCTAGCGTCAAAGGTAGAATGAATCTTAAAAGTCGAGTCTGGTTAAGGTGTATGGACTTTGAAACCACAGTAGAACACTTCATGTTTTACTACTTGATGACATCACAAGGTGGAATTCTGCATTTCAAGCCAAAAAGAGCGAGACCGACTTCGTATATGTCAGGATTACTTAAATGGGTAATAAAAAAAATAAATAAAGACCTACAAATATGTTTTGATGAGGAAACAACATACAAAAGCTAGTTAACTAACTACATCCTTGAATAAAAGGCCCTGTACCTGATTTTTCCGGTGTATTTTAGCATAGTGTAGCATTTCATTGTCCGATAATCAGGAAGTCTGTTGTGTTAGCATGCTAGTTGTTGTTTGCTTCACAGTCACGCCAGAATTTCCTGTTGTGAGAAGTGTTTATAAACTCATCATGGTGAATAATTAGGACGCTCTGAATGCGTAAGGTAAGTGAGGAATAACTTTGGACCACTGCAAACTATGAAAATGAACTAGATCTGGTTTTCACGTTTTAAGACTTTAAAAATCAGGTACAGCGCCTTTGAATGCACCTTTAATTAGGAACTTAAAAATAATTTGTTATTACATTACAACAACTCACCATGCTGCTTCACACTAACTTCCATTCAACATTTGTGAACTTTGGGACCTCTCCAGTGTCCATCTTTGGAAGATTGTAGCGGACTTTTCAGGACAGTGTTCATTCAGGTGCCAAGAAGAAACCAACAGCGGAGATGGAAGAGTTTAATATCGCACTACGTATTAAATGTATAAATCTCGTATGCCACCGATGTGTTTACAGACACGGAAATGTACGTCTTTTGTTCAACCTCACACTACCTACTTCTGAAGTAACTGTGGCCTCCTTTAGGTCCAATGGGGTTAAATAATTATTAACAATTATGAGATTAATTATATATATATATATATTATAAAATGTTGGAAGTGTTTTGTAAAAATTGGTCTATATGAGATGTTTTGTCTTAGTAATAATGTTTTTGGAGGTTCTGAATACGCACTAGGAGCAATGACGTCATGGCTAAGTTGAATGGAAAAGAAAATACCAAAACTAATCCAGGACTAAAGCAAAACCTAAGACTAAACCAGGCCTAAAAGTTCTGGTGAAGCTGAGTGAGCAAAAGCAAGATTAGACCAAGTGCAAAATGCAATCATGGACAAACTAAGTATAAGTAGTAGTCGGTAGTAGTATATTTAATTGATATAGTATAATTTTAAGATTCTGAAGTAGTAGTAGTGAATATTCATCAAATATTACTTCACCAATGAGTCAACAAATAAGTGCACTTTTTACAATTCAAAGTACCTAAGACACAAAATCATTTTCAGGCAAGGTGGTTATAAAGTGTCTTGCCAAATGACACAACAACAACAAATTGGAGTTAAAACCAACCTCTTTGTTTGTGAATAAAACATCTAATAAGAGTGTGATACAGTTCATTTTAAATCAATTATTAAATTACGTAGGCTAGGCTATGAGTTAAATAACGGATAATATCTCGCCATATTTTTCGTATTTACTTGTCCAATTATGTAAACGAACAAACTAAAACATACAGCACATTTATAAAAATACTGTACACATTTTAACCCCTGTAACAGTAGTAGTAATAGTAGTATTTTCACTAATGAGTTAAATGACACATAAGTGCACTTTTTACTTCCCACCAGTATCACAAAAGTCATTTTGAAGTGTCTTGCCAAAGGACACAACAGTTTGGTGGAGTGAATAGAACATCAAACAATAGTGTAGCCTAATACATTTAATTTACTTTAATTTTACATTTAATACATTTAATTTACTTATTTACTATGAGTTAAAAAATAAATAAATAAATAAATAAAATATACATACAATATCTAGCTGCTATGGCATTGCTCCTATCTGTCCAATTATGCTAATGAACAAAAAAAAAAACATAAATTATACTGGGGCACATTTACAAAATACTGAACTTAATTGAACACATTTACACCCCTGTAGCAGCAGTAGTCGTAGTATTTTCACCAATGAGTTTAGTGACACAATATCACATGAAATCACAGGCTACAGACAAAGTGTATGGGAGATTGTATTTACAAATTGTAAGCTATGAGTTTAAACGAGGATTTTTACCAATTGATCAAGTTGTCCTGCGTTAGCCGCTATGACATTGCTCCTATCAGTAATGCGAACGGACTGGCTAAAAACATACATTAAACTAAGCTATCAAATATTGTGAAGATTTTAACCAGTGTTCTAAAGGAGGCCACTGACTTTTATGCTGCCCTCTCTCTGTTTACCACACGTTTTCTCTCCTACAGAAATGTGTCCTGTATATTATTATGATTATTATGAAATTCCTTTTATTTTTGAACCTCGTGGGGAGCATCAGACTGAGATTGTATTTTTTAAAGCTTTACAGTGACTGCCCTTGAGCAAACGTGCAATGAATCAAACAACAATTAAATGTATTGGATTCAACCTTGTGCCGTGTCTCTTTGGGGAATCTAGCCCACAACCTCCATACTGATAAGAGGAGACAGGATAAGGTAACCACTCGGGAAAAGTAACAGAGAAAACACTTCACTCAGAGACATCAGGAGTCTAAACCACAACCTCCTTATGAGAGTAGGAGACAGGATAACCAGGAGGTCTTCAGTTCTGAACTCAGAACTGAAGAAGCAGCTTGGGTGAAACGTCCAGTTGACAAATTGAATTTTCTCTTTTTGCCTTTGAACAATAAACCAAACACATGCTGCGTAGAATAGGCTCAGTGCACAGCAGCGCCTGTCAAAATCACTGTTAGCATCACTACTTCCTGTCTAATTTTATCTCCATGTCGTTGTGCTAGTCGTGCTAAAATGAATAAATATTTAATGATCAGGCAGTGAACAGGAAGTCGTGAGTGGATGTCACTGACAACATGTTAAAAAGTACACAAATAAAACAAATACTTGAGCAGAGAACACACATTAAAGTAATAACATCAGCATAATTGCAGTAAGCATGTCACGGACTCTGCATCAGAAAAAAAAAAAAAAAACACTAAAAAACTTTAAAACACTTACATATGCCTAACTAATACTATAGAATGCATTTTTTTTTTTTTTTTTTTTAATACACAATACAGTTTTTTTAATATATTGTCATGTCTTGTTCTTGTTAGTTCTAATACCTTTCTACCTTTCTAACATTGACAGGACAGAAATGAACCTTTCCTGAATAGCTTTAGAATGATCTGGAGCTGTATCAGAACAAGTATAAGAGCACATAGACTAGTATACACCCATGGACCTGGTTTAGACTTGGTTTAGACCTGGACCACTGAGGGATTACACAGATATAAGGCCACATGGGAATAGAAAAGAAAGTACTACCGTTTAATGTTGAAAATCACATTCTATTGTCTAAAGAAAGAGTTTTTATTATCATCATCGTATTAGAATCAATATCAAGTATCGAGTCTATTCCTTGCTCTGTGACAACACTACTTCTAAACAATATTACGTCCTCATTTGAATAACTTTTACCTAATCTTTATTCTTTAACTGATTCTTGGACAGACCTTCCGTCTAAACACCTGCAGTTATGTCATCCTTGTGCTGTTTCTAATTAAATTCACAGAGCGAGTTGTTTCGGCGCTGGAGGACACAGAAGTCATTTGTGGTTGCCAGTGCAGGAGATTGCCTGTGTTTCCGCCATGTTTTCCGACCTGGAACGTTCTTTAATTTCCCATTTGTGAGTGAAGGCTGGAGGCTCACCTGACAATGGCGCAGTGGGCGGTGAGTTTGTTGGTTATGCGGCGTACGTGCTGGAGGTGTCATGGCTGCCGAACCCGAACACGACGCAAACACGGTAATGTCATTGAGACGTTTGTGTAGCACATCTGCCTCCAGGAAACAGAAGAGAGTCAGGAGGTGTATAACGTGACATAACAAGAGAGGAATGGGTAAATAGCTCGCCACAAAAACGAGATGAATTGACAATAGGAAAAACTGAACAAAAGGGATTAGAAGCGAGAAATAAAAGTCAAGACTTATTATTCATTTATTTCATTAGCTTATAAAACCTATAGAGGGTGCACTGTGTAAGTTTTTGGTTGGGGGCTCGTCACCTGCTTGTTTCTATGGAGATGTCATTGCTCTGTCTGGAATGTTCCACAGTGTGACATTAAACAGCTTTACATTACATTTATTCAATTACAGGTGGTTTTATAGCTCAAAAATACATAGAAAAACAGGCATTCTGACTGTGATCAGGGTCGCCTCTCCACAGATCTGACCTGCAACTTGGTCTGATTTGGTCTCCATGAAGATAGAAAGGTTTAATACCATACTGTGGAACATTCCAGACAAAGCCATAACACCCCATGGAGAAAAGCATCTGACGGACCCTCCACCAGAAAAATGACACAACCTTTAAAAAAATTGACTCATGTGAGCTTTAAGCCATGTTCTAATGCAGTTACCTCTTCAAAAGCATACCTGGAGTTGTGTTTTGTTTCATTCACACATGAGTAACCCTTTATTATTTATTAGTCTGTCTTCATCTTTGAGTCTTGTGTGAAAACACAGATAAAACAGTTCTTTGCTGAGAACAATATTCAAAGCAAATCTCAGTCTGGCATCAATGGCCATAGCACAATCACTGTACCCACGCTGGGAGTAAATGATATTACAACTAAAGCAACACTCAGTGGCTTTATTTGTAGATGTTTCAAAAGCCTGTGACTAAGCTGATCACCACTCGCTTTTAAATAAACTAAGACCAATTGGGTTCAATCAAAAATCAATTAAATAGTTCCAAAATGATCTTACAGACCGTAGCCAGTCTGCGCTAGCAGAGGGCCAGAGATCAGACTCTCTCAATACAGTTAGAGGTGTCCCACAAGGATCAGTTCTAGCACCTGCTCTATTCACT
The DNA here is from genome assembly GCA_029959045.1 of Taenioides sp. WSHXM2023. Taxonomy (NCBI): domain Eukaryota; kingdom Metazoa; phylum Chordata; class Actinopteri; order Gobiiformes; family Gobiidae; genus Taenioides; species Taenioides sp. WSHXM2023. The sequence continues at coordinate 11,009,824 of CM057095.1, read as the reverse complement.
ATCTTTATAAATGATCTGGGGAAAGATCTGCAAGCCAAAATATTGGAAAATATATCTATTTGCAGACGATACAGTGGTTTACACCCAAGGTCCATCTATACCCGATGCCGAACAAAAACTACAGTCAGCATTTCATTCTTTATCGGCTCTGCTAAACCTAAAACTCACTCGAAATGTTCAAAACACTAAATATATGATATTCTCAAAATGTCCTTGTAATGGAAGAGCACAATATATTAAAGTTTGATGGGAAAGTCATTGAAAGAGTTCAATCATATAAATATTTGGGTATATGAAGTTCATATTAGATCCCTAATTTAAAAAAAAAAACAAAAAAAAAAAAAAACAAAACTCAAGATTGTTTTCTATTTTAGACACAAATATTAATTTTCTTTCAGTGCTAAGAAAAAACTGGTGGAAGCAACTTTTTGTATTCTGGACTGTGGCGATACCTTGTATATGCAGCTCCCTCTTCCACTCTGTACAAACTGGACTCTGTGTATCTGCATCACTGAGGTTTATCACCACTGCTAATTCTCTCATTCACCACTGCACTCGCTATGGTTTACTTGGCTAACATCGCTAACAATTTGCAGAAAACAGGATTGGTTAATATTTATTTGTAAAGCCATACTGGCGAAACTTCCCGGATTCCTTGTAACTTCCTTAATATGAGCTCAGGTAGTTACTGATATTGTTCCTCCTCCCAGTTACTCTTCATTGTGTCTCCGTGCCTCTGAGCTGGAGAATCTTTTCTTACTCAGCACAATGATCTTGGAATCATTTACAGAAAGATTTTGAATTGGAATCAATGGTGTCACTTGATAAGTTCAAGAACATTGTAAAAAGTGCAGTGACCGAAATATGTGTTTGTTTTCTTGAGAGATGCAAATGATTTTATAATGTATATTTTGTGATTTGACTTTTTTGTATTGATTGTGTTGCTGCGGCCTTTGCCAGGTTTCTCTTGAAAAAGAGATTCTGAATCTCAGTGGGACCTCCTCAAAGCTCAAAATGCTCTGTTCCACCTTGTGGTGTCATATAGCTGTAGTTTTCAAGTTAACAGCTCCTTTTACCTTTAGTTCTGTAGAGATTAGCAATTCAAGGGCTGAAATCATCCAAATGATTCCAGTGAAGGTGTGTGGAGTTTAATATATCTTAGCTCTAGGCTCCTAGTTTCTTAACTGTTGACCTTCATCTTTGTCGTTCTCTTGTGTGATAGTGTCCTGGCCTTGTACTCCTGAAACAAGTCTGAACTCATTTTGTTGATCTCGAGTGTGACCTGTCTCTGAGTATACGTGTTTAACTTGTCTCTGAGTATACGTGTGTAACTTGTCTCTGAGTATACGTGTGTAATCTGTCTCTGAGTATACGTGTTTAACTTGTCTCTGAGTATACGTGTGTGACCTGTCTCTGAGTATACGTGTTTAACTTGTCTCTGAGTATACATGTGTAACTTGTCTCTGAGTATACGTGTGTAATCTGTCTCTGAGTATACGTGTGTAACTTGTCTCTGAGTATACGTGTGTAACCTGTCTCTGAGTATACGTGTGTGACCTGTCTCTGAGTATACGTGTGTAACTTGTCTCTGAGTATATGTGTGTAACCTGTCTCTGAGTATATGTGTGTAATCTGTCTCTGAGTATACGTGTGTATTCTGTCTCTGAGTATACGTGTGTAACTTGTCTCTGAGTATACGTGTGTAACTTGTCTCTGAGTATACGTGTGTAATCTGTCTCTGAGTATACGTGTTTAACTTGTCTCTGAGTATACGTGTGTAACCTGTCTCTGAGTATACGTGTGTAACTTGTCTCTGAGTATATGTGTGTAATCTGTCTCTGAGTATACGTGTGTATTCTGTCTCTGAGTATACGTGTGTAACTTGTCTCTGAGTATACGTGTGTAACTTGTCTCTGAGTATACGTGTGTAATCTGTCTCTGAGTATACGTGTGTAACTTGTCTCTGAGTATACGTGTGTAATCTGTCTCTGAGTATACGTGTGTAACTTGTCTCTGAGTATACGTGTGTAATCTGTCTCTGAGTATACGTGTGTAATCTGTCTCTGAGTATACGTGTGTAATCTGTCTCTGAGTATACGTGTGTAATCTGTCTCTGAGTATACGTGTGTAATCTGTCTCTGAGTATACGTGTGTAATCTGTCTCTGAGTATACGTGTGTAATCTGTCTCTGAGTATACGTGTGTAATCTGTCTCTGAGTATACGTGTGTAATCTGTCTCTGAGTATACGTGTGTAATCTGTCTCTGAGTATACGTGTGTAATCTGTTTCTGAGTATACGTGTGTAATCTGTCTCTGAGTATACGTGTGTAACCTGTCTCTGAGTATACGTGTGTAATCTGTCTCTGAGTATACGTGTGTAATCTGTCTCTGAGTATACGTGTGTAATCTGTTTCTGAGTATACGTGTGTAATCTGTCTCTGAGTATACGTGTGTAACCTGTCTCTGAGTATACGTGTGTAATCTGTCTCTGAGTATACGTGTGTAATCTGTCTCTGAGTATACGTGTGTAACTTGTCTCTGAGTATACGTGTGTAATCTGTCTCTGAGTATACGTGTGTAATCTGTCTCTGAGTATACATACTGTGTCCTCATCACATTGTCTCATAGGGACAGAATAGACATGGACAGGCTCAGGGACAGTTTGGTTTCATATCTGTGCACTTTTATAAATCAATTCACCTTGGAACATTACAACTCTCTTGGTTTATTTTTGATTTATTGTTGACGTGTTTATATAGAAATTCCAGCACAACTCGTAAAGCTTTTGTCACTTTAGATTTACTCACAGTGGGAAGAGGAACCAGTACTTTTACTCAAGTAAGAGTACTGTTACACTGAACATTATATCGCTCAAGTAAAACCACTGTACAATGTAATACTCAAGTAGAAGTAAAAGTATGTTGCCTGAAAGCTGCTCTGAGAAGTACAGTTTTATTCAAATGTTATACAGTTACATGTACTTAAGTAAATGTAACTGAGTACTACTAATAGCTAACACATGTGCTAATAGGTGTTATCTTAGCCTATTAGCTAGTCCCAGCCCTCCTCTCCGTGCGCCCCCAGCTCTGCCCCTCCGCTCCCCTGTGCACTGACATTTGCCAAACCCGGGGCTCCATAAACTCCGAACTGTGTGACGGACATTTTCTGTGGCTGTCTTTTCACGCCCGGATGCCCCGCCTCTAACACTGCTCCGCCGAGGTCGTCACAGTCACCTCCTCTGCTTCTTATGCACCGGCAACTCGTCAGCAGGCGCCATGGCGATAAATAAATCCACGCTCCAGTGGCCAAGGCCTCGGCACGGAGGAGGAGCGCTCATAATGGGACCGTGTGCTGAAATGGACCATGGCAGATTGGTATAATTTGATTAAGCTAATGGTGTGGTTTTAATCAGGCCAGAGTTAGCGCAGAGTAAATCAGGTTAAAGTGCACGCGGCAGGTTAGACGACTCCACGTGATATACAGTATTTAAGGCTTATTTAGGGAAGTGAAGTTTATCATTTTACTTCCTGGTTGGACATGGGCAGGATAGGTAATTTCATAACTGTTACCTAGCAACCATTTTCACATGTGTTTGAGCAAAATGTATAAGCATCTGTTGAGGTTAAAATAAGTTTACTATGTCCTGTCTGCATTATATAAAGCTTGTTATTGTCTGATAATCAGGAAGTGTACTTGCATGGCCCTCACATTAGACATATAAAACAAAAAGTCTTGCTATAATAAACAAAGTGAAGTATTACCTTGATCAAAATGCCCCTCATACATTATACTGTTCATTGATTCTCCCTTATTTCACATATTGTGTTGAAGTTGAAGTTAATCCACTGATTATATTACAAAAACGAGCTTTGCGAATCATCCATAAAGTTGGATTTTCAGAACACACCCATAATCTTTTTATTCAATCCAAGCTCCTAAAGATTCCTGACCTTGTAAAATATTATACACTTATTATATTATTTAAAGCATTCAGCAATGTACTACTAAGTCATCTACAAAGCTTCAAAAAATTCAAAAATGTTCAAAATGAGAGAGAGAACTCAAATTGCCCAATGTTCGAACTACCCGTAAATGTTTCTGTGTGTCTATATGTGGTGTAAAACTCTGAACAGTCTGGATACACGTCTCAAGAAATGACAAAATATCCATAAATTCAAGTTGTTTTATAAACATATGGTCTGGTCACAGTTTATAGAGAGTGGGTCTGAATATTAGAACAAACTTCCTTCTGTAGTGCAGGTTTATGTTTGTTGTTTCCGCACCTTTGCTGGTTTGTTCTGTCCATTATCATTACTTGTATCTGCGTCTGTTTCCATTGTTGGTCTCCTTAATTTCTTTACTATTGTTGTTATCCTTTTGTGTTATTGCAGTATGATGATAGTTACGTTACCAAGCTGTAACAGTGACTCATTGTCCTCATTGTAAATAGTTCATATGGTCTAATGTAAAATGTCTGAAGAATGCAAAAGAAAAGCTCATTATGTTAAATTAGAAGAGGAGGTGGGATTAAATAAGTTTTCTTCTTCCTGCTCCTTTTCGGGCAAATGTTTTTGTTGTTGTTATTTCTGTTATGATTGCACTTTTGTCATATGTATATGTAAAATAATGTACATAGCTTACTTGCCCAAAATAAATAAATAAATAAATAATAATAATTAAGTATGCATAGTGTGTAATTTATTTTGCTATATGTAGATATTTGTAAAGTTTTGTGATCAATGTACATAAGCAACCACAATACAATATAATATAAGTTTTTCTTCTTCCCACTCCTTTTCGAGAAATGTGCTTATACGTATATATAATGTGTATATGATTATTGTTTCTCTCTTGGCACAAACTCAAAATAAATACCAATAAATCAGTCAATCAATCATGCTAGAGTTGTGAAAAGTGCTTATAAACTCATTGCAGTGAATAATGAGGACGTTCTGAATGCATAAAGTAAGTGAGGAATAACTTTGGACCACTGCAAACTGTTTGAAATGAACTAGTTCTGTTTTTCATGTCTTAAGACTTTAAAAATCAGGTATAGCACCTTTAACAGGGACCAAAACATGTCTAAATTGCACAATAGTTTTGATTTGACCAATACAAACAAATGACAACACAAAGTACAGTACTTTTGTACTAGAAAACGTGACACGTATTTGAATCTGTTCGGTGTTCGGTAACAGCAGAACAAAACTTTAGTTACATCCAGCTGAGAGAAAAGCACAGATCTCTTCTCTGTCCACAAAAGCACAAAGCTCCTTCTGCGTCTGTCAACGTCACCGTCTTTGTTTTGGTTCATTTGGACACTTGGCCTTTGGCTTCTGCACAAACCTCAAAGCTGCGACGCGATTGGTCCGCCCGATTAACTTCACAAAACTATGAACTCAAAAACACACTTCTACACCTTTATTTTGCTGAATGAAATATTAAAGGGGGTGTAATATGTTATTTTCTGATCTATGTTCTAATGTTTCCTCATCACAAACACCTGGAGTTGTGTTTTGTTTCATTCACACATGTTTAACACACAAATCCTGCAGATTTAGGCTGAGTTCTTCTCTCAAACTGAAAACACTTTTGTTCCAACTTGTAATAGAAGACGTGCTCCACTCTGTACACCTTCACTAGAATCATTTTATATATTTTCAGCTCTGGAATTGCCAATCTCTACTGAACTGAAGGTACAAGGAGCTGTTAACTCCAAAACATAACTCTTGGTCTGTTTTGATGAGGTAACAGCATCATAACATGACTTAATGCTCACAAATTAATTTTATGTAATATATGAACTTTAAAACTGCCACAAAAATGCTTTCCCTGTGTGTAATTTAACCCTGCAATTTGGATAAAATTTTGATGACATAGCTAGATATTTTCTACAAATACTTCCTGTATTTTTGTACTTTTCTTCTCAACCTTTTCCCACTTGCAGTATCAAATATAAAACAATGACAATATCACATCAAACCAAGTCAGAATTAGACAAACATGAAAACCCGTCATGGCATTTTAAATTCAGGGGTTTATTTTGTGCCTGTGATGATGTGAGGAAGAGGAGCGTAAAGTGAGGAGGGACATTATCACGAGGACATCACAGATAAGCAGGAAGAGGACACGGATTACAGTAAGTGCAGTAGAGGAGGGCTTTGTCACAGTACGGTGCTTAAGGTACAAGGAAGTACTGCAAGTGAGCGAGCAAGTCAACTGCAGGATACTGGGGAAGTATAAATTAAAGCCAGACTGTGGAACATTCTTCATGGAGACATATGAAGGGCCGTTCAAGACATTCATTCTGGCCCTCTCACATACATACATTCTCACTCTCACATACATATATTCTCACTCACACCTTGTTGTGTCATGCGGTAATACAGGAAGTGCTCCACTGTGTTTTTAAACTCCATGACTTTCACTAGAATCATTTGGATGATTTCAGCCCTGGAACTGCCAATCTCTACTAAACAAAAAGTAAAAGGTTGACTTGAAAACTACAGTACTTCATGACATCACAAGGTGGAACATAGCATTTTGAGCTTTGGAGATGTAGACAGACTCAGATTACTCAATTACGCATGTGTGAATAAAACAAAACACCACTCCATGTCTATTTGTCAGGAGGTTACAACATGGCTCAAAGCTCAAAGAAATCATTTTTGTGTAATATAGGAACACAATAAACAACGCAATGTGAACATGTGACTATTTCTACTTTCAGTTCTGTTTTAAATGACCAGATAAACCAAATAGGTTTATCTCACAGCAATATGGTCCCTGGTTTATTTCCCAGGTGGCATTGGACCTTTATGACTGTGTTTGGGTAGGTCTTCTCCTCCAGGCCAAGGAAGAGTCAGGTTTGTGGAGATGTAAGCCCGCTAAGAGTAAGGATGAATGTTTTTCTGTTTTCATTGCATTAAAAACATCCAAAATGAAAAATACATGCTTTAATTTTAGTATATTTTTGGTCAGTAAAGTTACTTGGTAGGGCTTTAACATATCTGACCAAGTCTAGCTCCTCCTGACAGGTTTGACCCAAGTACATTGAAGGACGGGTCAAACGCATGAGATGCTTTTCCCTACACAAATTATGACGTCAATCTTGAAGTAGTACTAAACACCTAAACTCCACCCAGAGCCACATTTGAAATAGAGCTGCCAAAATGGGCAGTACCTGGAGGATTAAAGGGGTGAGTGAGGAGATGGGGTCTGGAGGACTGAAGGGGAGAGTGAACACTAAATAATTAAACACAAATACACAGTTTATTAGCAAAACTATTTTAGATATAATGTTTAGTTCCACTTTATCATATGTGACTTAGCCTAGCTGCAGGTTTGACCCGAGTGAAGGATGGGTCAAACGCAGAAGACGCATTTCCGTACACAGACAATAACATCTATCTTAACCTTGCGTGAACGTTGATTTTAAGAATTTCAACATCTTCCACTACTCATTGACACCAAAGACAAACAGAGGAAGAGAGCGAGCTTTGCACCACTTCCTGTAAGAAAAGTCACGTTAAAATTCTGGCTAAAACTGCCCTGCCCTGGTGCCTCCATACAGGAAGTCATAATGAGGCGGAGGCAGTGCAAACAGGAAGCTGAAGAGGATGTGGGCTCTCTGATACTTCCTGCGAAGAACAGATTTCTTCTTGAGTCAGTGTTTTTCAGTTGTGTGCTTGTGTTTTGAATGTGCATTGAACTCAATCTATAAAAAAAAAAGTACAAAACACTAGAAAATGTGACACATATTTGAATCTTGGTAACAGCTGAACAAACGAAACAAAACTTTAGTTACATCCATCCCTGTCCACAAAAGCACAAAGCTCTTTCTGCACGTTTTTCACAAATAAAACTGTACTGACGCTAAAATAGACCGAAGTGCATCTGTCTTTGTTTTGGTTTTTGGACACTTGGCCTTTGGCTTCTGCGCAAACCTCAAAGCTGCGACGCGACTGGTCCGCCCGATTAACTTCACAGTGGGATTCTCTCAAGTGCGGCGCAAGGTTAATCAAAACTATGAACTTATACAAAAAAACACTTCTAGCCATTGATGGATTTTTCCGGATTACTTCTCAAAATGTTTCCCACAGTTTCAAGGATGTACGATGGCCGCTAGTTCAATCCCTGCCCTTTTTCGTGTTCACTTTAAGTCTTTGAGCAAGGTTCTTCACCCACTGTCCCAAAGTTTGCCAGAAATCTTACTCACCTTCCCTATATGTGATTTTGAAAAAAACTTATTTTAGATTTGCTTTAATCCCTGCTTGCCATTGTTTTGGAAAACCATTTCAGGAGACTTCATCGAAAAGCTCATTGATCGAAGGCCAAGGTTTGCAGATGGAAACTAGCCATTTAGCTATAATCTGTTGTGGAATATCTCTGTTTTTTATGATTTTTATGTCTTTGTACACTACTGTCCCTTCAAATAAAGACTAAACAAAACTAAACTAGAGCTGTCAACAAAATAAAGAGTGACTAGTTTGGAACCTGACTATAAAATATAAAAAATAGATGTTTCTCTTTGCTATAGAGTTCCATTTATCTTGCACTATAGTGGTAAACATAAAGAAAAAAAAAAAAAAATCAGAGAATGAGTAGGTGTGTCCAAACTTTTGACAGGTGGTGTATATATGTATGTATTTTTAGCAGCTTATACAGTATGTCCTCCAGCTCCCCAGACACCTCCCTCTCCTCTCCCTCTCCCCAGACACCTCCCTCTGTCTTCCCCCTACTCAGACACCTCGCACTCTCTCTGTTCGGAGCCTTTTATTCCAGGTTTAATGTTAGTTCCGCACTTGTTCAGTCAGTGCCCCGTGGTGCTTCATCCATCATGGCTCTCGCTCCTGTGGCTCCTTTACCTCCTTTACCTCCTCTGGCTCCTTTAGCTCCTGCACTTTCTTCGGTCTGAAAGGTCATTCTTTATTTGACTTTTTATGTTTTATTTTTTACTTTTACCTTCCTGGTCACACCTCATTGCAGAGCTCGTACAAAAATACACTTTGAGTCTTTGATGGATTTTTCCGGGTTACTTCTCAAAAAGGTTTCCCACAGTTTCAAGGATGTGCGAAATATCATGGTTGGTAGTTCAATCCCTGCCCCTGTTTATGCTGCCTTTATGCCCTTGAGCAAGGTTCTTCACTCACTTTCCCAAAATTTGACAGAATTCTCCCTTACTTTCCCTATTTGTGATTTTTCCATATTACTTCTCAAAATGTTTCCCGCAATTTCAAGGTTGTAGAAAACATTCTCGTTGGTAGTTCTATCTCTGCCCCTGTTTGTGTTACCTTTATGTCCTTGAGCAAGGTTCTTCGCCATTGTGACTTTTCAGGATTACTTTTAAAAATGTTTCGTAATTTGAAGGATGTACAAAATATCATGGCTGGTAGTTAAATCTCTGTACCTGTTTCTATTACCTTTGTATCTTTGACCAAGGTTCTTTACTAATTTTCTCTATGCATGATTTTTCTAGATTACTTCTGAAAATGTTCCACAATTTCAAGGGTGCACAAAATATCATACTTGGTAGTTCAATCTCTGCACCTGTTTATGCAACCTTTGTGTCTTTGAGCAAGATTCTTTCCTTTACTTTTCCTGTACAAATGTTTTGTTTTGTTTTGTTTTTTTTCATGTTTTTCTAAATGACTTTGTACTAACCATTGCACACAGTGGACCTTTGCTGGTTTGATTGCAGTTTATACTACCTTTGTGTTCTTGGGCAACACCCTTTACTCTAGTTAAATTCCCAAACCCTATTTTATATTACGTCTTTGAGCATGGTTATTCCACTTCCTTTGCTTGTATGAGTGATGTCCTTTTTTTCTGAATTGTTATAACCATTTCTAGCATTGCACAAAGTGGAAGGATTCCAGTTCATACTATTGTTGTGTCATTGAGCAAGATTTTTCGCCATACTTTGCTGATATGAATAATTTGCTTTTCTCTGAATTACTTTGTTGCTATTTTCATTTCAAACTATCATTGTGTC